>VDFB02311027.1:171005-239155 GCA_007258455.2 Sequoia sempervirens | reverse complement strand
TTTTGCATTTCAATTTAGTCCACCATAATAGTAGTTAGCCGAATCAATGCATTCATATACTTCTCAAACATGTCATATTCAAATTATATATTTCATATACTGAATCATAAAGCATTTAATTGAATCAAACATTCATTCAATATATTCCATCAGAATTTATAAATAAACACTTCACATTTATTGAAGTAATTCACCAAACAAGGTAATAGTAAATAGGTAATGACACATGAGCTGCAACAAAATCATTTAAAACAATTTAATTGATTTAGTGTTCATATAATTAACCATTTAAAGTAATTTAACTGATTTAGTGCTCATATAGTACATCATTTTATAGTTATTTATTAAGTTAGTTGATTATACAAAAAGAAAGGCATTTTCTTTGTTTGATATTAATTAGATAGCAAGGTTTTGCATGATTAATTAGTGATTATTATTTAATGAAATATTAAAAATTAAGAGGAGCAATATAATTGATTTAGTTAGTAAATTAAATACTTATTATTAATTAATTAGAATAATTGATCCATTTAAAATAATTAAAAATCCCCTAAAATTAATTTTTTTTTGCACATTCAAAAAAGAAAAGAAAAAATATTTTTATTCGAATGAGTACTCATCCAATACATCAAGACAATTTAAATATTCATTCTTTGAAATGATACGACAAAGCAAATCAATATTAAATCATTTGAATTTGAACAAGTTCTTGAACTATTTAATTTATTTACTTATTTCAGAGGATCATAATTGATATTATTGCATATTTGTCTTGGGTTAAGGGTAGAGTCGAAGAAATCCCAAGAGAGTTAGAGAGGTGCTACATGTTCCTTTTGCCATTTTTTTTGAACAATTCCAACTCTTCTCAAAGCCTTCTAGTGAGAGAATGCTTGTTTAGAAAAATTTGAATGAAACATCCAACAAGTAAACACTCTCACACAAAACATTTACCATTTTTTTCACAAAATAATTCTTGAATCACATTTGTTTGTATCCTAATGAATCATTGACTTGTTCTAAGAGATTTTATTCTACCCATCATTTTATTTGTGCTTCCCTACGAACAAGGCAATCTAATCAATGCCTTACCACCAGACTAGCTCCTCCCATGCGTGCAATAGTGAGTTTGAAATTTTGATCCAATCAACTTGAATTAACATGTGTACTTGATTTTAGTGTATAAATGCATGATCGTAGGTTGTTGTATATGCCCTATTTGGTGTATAAGATGCCTATTTTAGTGTCTACACAATTAAAAAGTAAGCATTCAAATAATCTAGATGCTAATTCTAATGCACTATTTTAATTCTTTTTAGTACTCTAATTGAAATGTTTTTATAATGAGTGCTCCTTTATTTCTTAGGATTTTAAATGATGATTAGATGATAGGATTAATGTTTGAATGAATGTATGTAAATATTAATACACAATGAATTGTCACATAAATATATACCAAGTTGGTTCCCATTGATCATGAGAAAAGGGTAAGAGACAACAATCTAAATTTTAATAATCTAACTTTGGGTTAGATTTGTGCTATGTGAGATGAATCCCACTCATTGAAAAAATGACCCAAGATGGGGAATATTGAATCTAGGGATCAAGGTTGAATAAATGAAAATTTGAGCCAATAAATGATGAGGAGAATGTGTGAGAAGATATGTATTCAAAAAGGATGAGGACAAGTATATAAGAATGTGTGTAACTAAAATTAAATGATAGTGTTAAGGATTGAGAAAGAAGTTGAACCTAACACAAGAATGCACTACATATCAATGTATAATCATATCGAGACAATCTCAAAATAGATCCAAAAAACTAAATGAAAGTTAAAATAAACATGCAAAATTCACCATTACACCTATTATATTTAGTAATATTTTTTCATTTAAAATAATCAGTATGACTTGCATTTTCAGTCATATTAATATTTTTTTTCTTCATTGTACTTGTAGTACATGGTAATGTTTTTTCCTCTTAATAATTAGTATGACTTGTATTCTATTTATATTAAGTTTTTTTTTTTTTCCTTAATAGAGAAACAATCACAATTAGGAATTCATTATATATCTTCTTGTTAAATTGCTAAAGTTGATAAATAATTGATATAACAAATATTATGTCATGAGACATTCTATAATGACAACAAAAAATGTAATATTACGATTGTATACATAAAAACTACTAGAAATCGCATCTTAGTGTGCAATGGGCACACCGAAGAAGTGTGCAAGCTCAATTAGGATTAGTTTTGGTCTATTTTTTTGCATACACTTACTAATTACTAATTTTGGTCAATTGATAGACCATTCATCAAATGATGTTGTTTATGAAACAAAGGTATTAATGGAGAAGTTATAGCTTCAAATCAATTATGTATCCACTTATAAGGTCGATCCAAACATGATTGTAATAAAACCTCTGAATCAAGAACATAATCAGGCTCCATTACCAACAACCTCATGTTATGTTTGCAATAATAAAGGAGGGACAAAAGGAGGGAGAGATAGGGATACATAGAAGGGGGAAGAACGAGAGAGCGAGAGAGGGGGGTTAAGGAGATAGAGATAGAGAGGAAAACAAAGATAGAAATGGAGAAGGAGAGGGATATGGATAGAAGATAAGGAGAGGGATAGATAAAGAGAGAGGAGAGAGGGATAGATAGATATGGAAGAGATAAATCCATAATATATATAAAATTGTTTCATAATCTTTCGATAAATAAAGTTAACATAAATTAGTATAGTTTTATTATAATAAATATATATTTGTATATAGCACAAATTTAATTAAAAGAGTTAATTAATTTAGATCATATAGACATGGTGGAAGATCCTCAGACAAATGTTGTGGTGTCTTGAACAATTCAATGTAGAATGAATGCTAAAAATTTAAAAGCAGTGAATGGAAAATAATAGAAAATCAATCGTCCAGATGAAACTTGTTGACGCCAAAATTTGACGAGGTAACAGAGTCTTATGGGAAACTCAATTTAAGGGGGACCTTTTGCACTAAACTGAGTAACCTCCAGATTTGTAGAGAAGCCGACTTCTTCTATAATGGGGATTGGAAAGGAAAAAGGAAGCAGATATAATAAAATAAAGTCTAACCTAAGGCGATGCGCCAAGATTTAATGATGGGCATGATAAATCATAGATCTAAGGGCCTGAATGGTGTTGTGTTCCAGAACATCAAAGACTTAAGATTATAGCATAGATAATTCATTTATTAACATAAAATAATATTGCATACATTCTTACTACCAAGAAGAGTCTTTAGACATGATCTAGGTAAGCAAACTTGCATTCAACATATATAGAAGTTCTCAAATGAAGTGTCAAGACAATATAAAGCACAATTAACAGTTTGATCAAATAGCATAAAAAAAATAGAAAGGCCAAACAATTGGCATAGTTTGAGAGTTTTGCAATTAAATAAAATGGTAATAAAGGCCTGGTGTCTTATTCTAAGACCAGCGTTATATTTCCCAATTCTGGACCATTTCTCATCAACAAAGAAAGTATATATAGCAGGAAGACATCCCACCGCCTCAGAGGACAGTAACAGAAAAGATCTCGCAATCTTCTACAATGATGCATGAATCAGAATATTCCCAAGGCCGTTACAACAGGATTGAGTTGGAACACAACATCCAGTCCTCTCGAGCACAGGTGCATCCTCTACAATGATGGCGGTGGTCCTAGTTAGACAAGTATCATCCATTGGTGCGAATGATTATGATAAGCAGCAACCAATAGCATTATTTGGTTCATTCAATTTATCTCCCGCATAACAGATCCTCTGCTTAGGCACGTGGTAGGCTTTCATTGCCCGCATGAACCTTTCTCCCATTGTTGCAAAGGATTTGCGAAAATGCAACACGTGTCGAATGGGCCGAGTACCTTATTACAGTGGAGGGAATGCTCCTCAGCCCGGTGTAAAAAGATGTGTGGCAACATTTTGCTGCCCGTGGTTGCTATCTCATCCCCGCATTGAAAGATTTGCGAATGGTTGACACGTAGAAAGAGTCCATTGCAGATAGAAATTGTGGGGCCCACCAACACTTTTTAGGAATGAGGGCTTCATGGAAACATCTTGCAGTCCAAAGAGATGTCAAGGAAACAAGAAACAAAAACAACCTATAGCCACGACATGGGGAAGCATAGCAGAGTTTTCTGGGATACGAAGGGAATGCCAATACTTGGTGTTGCGAAGATTAGATGCGTGGAGCGGCATATCAAAACTTTGATAATAGCTCGAGCAGACCTAGCGATGCATAGGCCGGCCCACACAAAAAGTAAACCCAAAGGGAGCTAGTTAAATATTTGTTTAACAACTTTTGGCGACTATCAGGGGCGTTTCGACTAAGGAATAGAGAACCCAAAATTTCTCTAGTTCCACCGACTAGAGCCTTATCCATTAGAATAATGGAGTCAAAGATTGGAAAGAGCTGCCTGCAAAGGCAACCATTCATCCTCAGATGGCTTCACTATGTTGTGCAAATTCTCCTGTGCTCCATTTAGATCAATAGTTTCTTTGTGAGTCAACATATTGGGTAAACCGGCCCCTGCTTGTATATGAAATAGCAGTTGTGAGAGTGGATAAATGACTCCCTCAATGTCGATTGCCGTGGGAGGATGGTTGAAATCCTTGAAAGCCTCTGGGTTGTTTTCCTTCCCGTTTATAATTTTCACAATCTGTGTAGTCATGGCAATAGAGCCATCCTTGAGGAATAGGGACGACAGTCCCATCTTGCCTAACTCAGAGAAAATTCCCCATATGCTATCCAGTGTCTTACTCAGAATAGCCGCAGTTGCCTTAGTGCAATGGAAGGCAGAGTGGCAATAGATGATTTTTTTTTTCTGTTTGAGCAGCAACATCTCGATCTTGAATACCCGCTCCGACTAGGCTCTCATCAGAGACTGAGTATAACTTGGTGAGCAGATCTTTTTCCTCAAGAACCCTCTCCAAGATGAACCGTGGGAACTGCTCAATCGTATCACGGGCCTCCTGGCTGAGCCTTGATGCCTTGTCCATAAATCAGAGGGTAGGCTATAGTGTTAGGAAAAAAAATTTAATTTTCTCCCAGTGAGAAATGTATAATTTCCTAACTAGCAGAATGATATCAGGCTGTGTAGGGGGAGGCAGGAGAGAGGCTTTAAGCGAAGTAATCTCCGCGTCTCTTGAAATAATGGCCTCAGCCAATTCTGCCTTTTTCCTTTTCTCGGATGCTAGTTGCTCCACAGAGCTGCTTATTTCTTTATTCCAATTCTGCTCGACTCGGGAGTGATTTGCTAAGTGCTCTTCTAGAGAAGCCTTTGTCTCTCAGAGCTCTTCCTCTATTTGAGCCTTTAGGCCTTTAAATTTGGCCTCTTTCTCTTGTATTCTTTGCTCATATTAAGCATGTTGGCGTTCCAGCTCTTCATTTTTTTGTGCCATCCCCTGACTATGCTCAAGGCGGAGGTACTCCAGCTCTTCATCCTTCAGTTGTAGATTCTTAGTTTGTAGCTCTTTTATTATACTAGGGTCGACAACTTGAGTCTTAGCAATTTTGTCTTGAAGTTTGTTCCTCTCATCCTCTGCTACTAGTGCCCTTTCAGTCATGTGGGAAATATCCACCTCTAAGAATTTCTCTTTCCTTTCCAAAAAACTAACCCTTTCCCTTGCTGCTTTGATCTGCTCATCCTTCTTCTTTAACTAGCGACTAGTTTTAAGGAAGTCGGAAGTGACTACCTATCGCGTTTCCTCCATGATTTATCTTGCGATTGGGCTACCTTCATGTCGAGTCTTACCGCATATATCTCATAGTCATCTGGTTGCATTTCTCCCTGAGGCTTGCTTACCCTTGAGTACATGGTTGCGAACTTCAATTCTTGTCGAGTCTCATCGTAAAGAGCTTGTACTCTTGGCTCAACAGAAACACGATCATCTTTTTCCTTGCGTTTCCTCATTCTATTCGTGCACGCCTCCTTTTCGCAGTCTATCTGTGCTATGAATTCAGCTAGCGATGAAACTAGTCCACCTGTGAAAGGAGCCCCAGAAGGTAGGGCATAGGGATAGGTAACCTTCATAGGCACGAACATTTGTTTCTTATGGAGAGTGACAGTTTGTGGAGAGAAGTGGGGCACGTTCCATAGTTTGGTTTGAGAACCAACAACAGGGCTAGTCATTTGAAATGACTGAACTGGAGAATCAGTCGTAAGGCTCATTGGTTGGGACTATGGAGGAGTTGTCAATGGGGTGTCTGTTCGTTGTAATGGAAGAGGATCCGTAATAATAGTGGAAACAGGAGGAGAATTCTCAAGGAGAAAACCTTTTGAAAGTGAGGCAAGGAAGGTCTGAGCTACAGCGGTGAGCATTTGCAAATATGAAGGAGTAATTATGAGTGGGGTGGCATGCGAAAAATGGGCGAAGCCTATTGAATAAGTCAGACTAAATGCAGAAGGAAGAGGGCTAGAAACTATGGTAGGGATCGCCAGTGAGGTAGGGGCAGATACCAAGGAATGAGATGCAAGAGGAGTGAATTGTACCTGTTGATTGGTTGATGGCGGCTTCAGAATCATCAACGACTCTTCCTCAACCTCAGGTTCCTGGCTAGCTGTGAATACTCTTCCTTCGGTGGGTTCTTGCGAACCCTCTCTGATAATACTCTTCGTGCACTACCATTTCGCAGGTGGAGTCTCTCTAGCTTCGGTAGTCATGTCCATTTTTTGCGGTGATAGCCTGGCTGGTTTAGCAACCCAAGTGAGTGTATGCGATCCCCTTGATATATTAAAGTGCACATTCGTGGCCACATAAGAGGACTATTCGTGGCCTTTTTCTTTTTGTGTGAACGAGGCCAATGTCGCCACTTCCTCCTCCTGCTCCTCAGATTCTTCCTCCAGGTCCTCACTCCTATTAATGCTAGAGCTTAGGCTGGGATGGCCTTCCTTCCACCACCTTTGAAATTCTTGGTCATCCTTCAGTTTGTTGTAAGGAGCATCCAACTGTGATATTTCTTGGTGATACTTCCAGAAAGCCGCTATTTTCTCCTCACTCCATTCCTCATCTTTCTTTAACTTGTTGTACATGTCGCGCTCCATGGGGACATTATCCTGGGCCATCACCACAACAAAGTAGAACTTTTTCCATGGACCTATAGTGTCTTGTGTAGGGATACACGCCAATTCAACAAAATTCTCATCTTTGTCTGTCTGCGGGTTACGTCGCTTCTCCCAGTATGGTTGGGGAACATGGGTAACCCTCATATGTGGCTCCGACAAGTCATCAAAAGGGTTGTATTCCCACTCATCAGCTATCAGTACCAACCCTAGATAGGCTAGCTTGTCCTCTAACAATTTGTCTGATTGTTTCTTTATCAGAGTCACTGACTTGAAATTCTTCGGACAAGAGAAAAATCCCTTCTTCTTGACCTTTCCGCTGCTACAGAAAGTAAAATCAATGATACATACCTGTCGGAACATTTCTAGCACAAGCACTCTATCCGTGATGTAGGATGGGAGCAAAAAAGGTTTGCCAGTAAAGCCCTGCATTCGGAGGATCGTAAAATCTTTGCCTAAGAACCAGTCACAAGCAGGGGTGAAACTCTGCATAAATCTGGTCTGCTCCTTATCGAGCCGGATTATATCGCCATTTCTAATCAAATCATGCAAAACCAGAGCTATAAAATAGTCCAAAAACGCATAATAATCAAATGATGAGGAAAGAAAAGGCGTCCATACGGACATCGGCTTCCTTTTATTTTGTGCATCAAAAATTGATAGTGGAAAATACTGGGTGAAGAAATCCAGGTTTTGATGCAAAAACATGTGGACCAAGAAAGAAAGAAACCTAATTTTTTTCTCCACCTGATATTTCTCAATTTTTTTGTATCATTTCTTCAACCATAAACTCAGCAAAATCATACCAGAAGAGTTCATGCTGCTTGCAAAATTGCATTGCTAGCCCTAGTTGAAAGGTCTCTATCTTCTCATCAGAGTCTCGACCGCATACAAAGGCTAGCATTGACATGGGATCTTGGAGATCATTTCGAAACGCACCGCGCGACAACAAAATACTTGGAACTTTAGCGTCTGGGATTCCTTTCCTATTAATCTCCTCCAACAAGAACTCTGAGCCCTTTCTTATTTTCTTCCATATTTTCTCTCCTTTGCTCAGGCAAAAATGCTCGATATTCTCTTTTCTTTTACTCGGGTCTAGGATGCATAACATGTGCTAGATGGCCTATGGAGTGATGTGCACCCTTAAATTGCAGCCTTCAATGTAGTGGGTATCAAGATTATAACACTGGACAACAACATCAACTACCTCTGAGCAATAGTGCACAAGTGGGACCATGTATTGAGGGAGACCACTATACCAGACTCTCTGCGCCATAGATTGGTTTGCCTTTGGTGCTAATAACCTTGCACAGGTTGCCTCTCTGAGGGACTTAGGGTTTTTCGCAAGCCTTGGGTCGTAGATATTATCCCATTTTTCTTCAACCCTTTTTTGGTTTCTGTAATCCTTGGGCCTATTCAATTCTTCTGTATGGGCCCTCCTTGGCCTGCTAGGTATACCAGGCTTAGCGTACACCACATCTTCATAAATACATACCTCCTCTGAAGAACGTATAGCTGTAAACAACTCCTAGCTAATCTCTTCCTGCATTGGTTGAGATGAAGTTTCTGACAGTTTTCTTTCTCCAAAGATTTTGGCAAGCTCCTAGTTTTGCAATTCCCCTCAATTCTAGATACGCAGAAGAAGAATAACTCTGCACTTTAGCTCTTTGGAATTTGTGAAAAGACTTTTAGAAATTTAAGCCTCTTCATGCAATATTTGGCAACCTTTCCTCAAGGTGGTAGGCAAAAGCATGCCTTTTTCATTTAATTCGACATGTACTGTTAATTTTGCAATTCATGCAAAATGGACTACTTGTCATTTTGAGACGACCGAAGATCATTATTGCATTTGGAAATCATGTGATACGCTGTGATCTCCTTGGAACTTGAGCCTACAATTTGCTTGCTCACCCTACATTAGCATGCACTGGCAATTAATATCCTGACCATAATGATTACGCCAAGCAAACGATCACGGCCTGAAAAGATACAAATTTCACCTTGGGCTCTGGGACATGCTTGAGAGATGAGACAATAGCCTACGACCATATGTCTCATTGCTAATGAGTGCCACCTTTTAAAGCTAATTAATTAGATCATATTAATCAAGCACACATTGAGTTGTGCTATCACAAATGCAACTGGCCCGAAAATGGGAACAAATGCAGACACACCTTTCAAGTTAGCAACTAGATTAATATCACATTTTTTTGAAGTGGATTAGCATGCGTCTTGTCATCTTTCTATAAATAGGTCAGTAAGTAGTGAGAAAAACATATTTAGCATTTGAGTAGTGATAGGTCAGTAGCAGAGTTTTAAGCAAGCCTTCTCATAGGTTAGGTGATAGATAAATTTTGGCATTAGCTCAGAAGCCTAGGGATAGTGTCAGAGTTATGGATACTCTAATTCACTTAATATCGTATAAGTCGCAGACGACATTCCTATGGGAGGTTTCAACTAGGAGGCTGAAACGAATGACCAAGAATAAGCATTCCTTGGTCTTGGTAGCCATAAAGTGGGTTTTAGGCAAAGACTGTATAGAGTATGAGGACAAGTATTGGGTGAACACCGACATATGCTCCCACTTTGCAGTATCCATGTTGGACATCAACGTCCCACAACCACTTATCCTGAAGCTGGTTAAAGAAATCTTCCTGAAAAAGTACCTAAATGGTCTCGGCGAGGTTGTTGCTCATGCTGCCTATGGGGTAGGCCTGCCATCAGCCAGCGCCCTACGTCGCTTTATTAAGGAAGAATTTGTTGTCGTTTGGCTACCATTCCTCAGCGGATTCCGCCTACAAACCCGCAACCAACATGAACAGAGGGTTACTCAGGCCCTACACTTCCTGTTTCACAGCTACAATGTAATACCCTTCTACGATGTAGATTGGTATACTAACTTCAGGAACTTGGTATTTCCCCCACCAATGGCGGTTGTGCTGAATGATGTTGCCAGTGTTGCCGAAGAACTCGTGGATGAGGAAGAAGTGGATGTTGCAGTTAATGTGTCAATTGCCACCAACCATGCCTTTAGATGAAAACCCCTTTGCTTGCTCAACAAATGTCTCCCCATAGTTGTATATAAGCTTGAAAAAAAAGGCTAACATATATATAATAGTTCAATACACTCATAAATTTTTGAATTACGACTTCTTAGCCACTTTTGCAATGTAAAGAATATAATAGATATATATCCCTTTTAAAGAAAATCCATACTCTTTTCTCATTCTGCATTTTAGTTTTATGGGCTCACAACTTTTCATTTTGCAATTTCTCCACACATGGGTGTGTTCTATGTAAAATAATTCTGGTATTGTACCTGCCAATAATAATGGGTTAAAACGCCGAAGCACCAACTAATTCGAAAAAGAAAAACCAGCCAAGGAAACGGAAAAAGATAAAAGCACTATTCACATATGCACAAAAGTAGAGCTCAACACCTAATGGAATAGCTTAAGATGAATCCCATTCACCGGGATTCCTAAGGGTTCTTGTTCCATATTTTCCAGCTCAAAAGTGTTGTGTTCTTTACACCGAATGATTTTAAAGGGACCCTCCCATAGGCTATCAAATTTACCGTGCTAACTTGGCTTAGCAGCCCTTTTATCATACTTAAGCACTAAGTCTCCGCATTTTAGACCTTGGTCGGAAGCCTTCTTGTCGAACCATGGCTTGACCACCTATTGGTAGCTTGTCATAGGTATTAGGGAATTCTCTCTTTTTTCTTGTATTTCCAACAATTCGGCAAGCCGCACCTCTATGGCTTCATTTTGTTCTATCTCAAGAGATTTCAACAATTGTATTGAAGGAATCTCCAAGGAGATAGGTAACAACGCCTCTTTCCCGTATACCAATTCATAAGGCGAAGTCTTAAGGACTTGCTTAGGAGTTATGCAATTTTCCCATAGCACTGTTTGGAGGTTTTTATGCCATTCTCTCTGGTGTTCCAAGCCATTCCTTTTAAGGAGTCAAACTAAGCTTTTGTTCATTGACTCCGCTAGACCATTTCCATGTGGGTAATAGTTTGATGATGTCTTGAGGAAAATACCATTATTTAATGCAAAGTGACATACCTTTGCGCCTAGGAAATCTCTGGCATTATCTGAAATGATACTTTTCAGAGGCCCGAACCTTGTCACCAACTCTTCGAGGAAGTCTACGATCTCTGTTTTTGTTGCGTTCTTAAGTGGAACAGCCTCCGTCCATCTTGTGAAGTAGTCTATGGTGGTCAGAATCTACTTGTGTCTGTCGCTATAAACCAGGTTGATCATTCTGATGAAGTCTAGGCCCCATTGTGCGAACGGTTCATCCGCCACTATGGGTTTTAGGGGCATTGCAGAATTCTTCCTTCTATCAATGAAGAACTGACATTTTTTGCAAGCCTTCACCAAACAGTGGGAGTCATTAAAAATTGTAGGCCAATAATAGCCAACACGTAGAGAAATGTCTGCCCGCAGCACTATTATGGAACACGTCGAGGATCCTCTTCGCCTGCTCTGAAGTGATGCATCGCAGGAGAACACCATTGAAATTCCTTTTAAAAAGGACTCCTTCTATTAGCATATATCCGCAACTTTACAGCTGGTAATATCTTCGTTTTTGGGATGAGAGGCCTGGTGGATACTTTCTGGTTTGCATGAACCTCATTCTATCCGTCAGCCAACCGCCTTCCGATTCCAATTCATTTATCAAAATGAGCTCTGGCTGCTCTTTTGTGACAGGTACCTCCTCGTTTTGTGCCATGTACTCACACAATCCTCTTCTTTTAATAGTTTTATTAGGCTTGACTTCGATGTCATATTCAAAGATCTTGGTGATCCAATTAGCCCTTTTTTCTGTGATCTCCCCTTCCATGATATATTCACGCACATTGGAATGTGCGACATACACCAACACCTTGTTGTAGGAAATTAGATGGCAAAACTTCTTAAGTCCCTTTACTATTGTAAAGGCCTATCTTTCGACGAAATTATAATTCGCCTCATATTCCTTTAAGATTTGGGAGTAGAAAGCCACTAGATGTTCCCCCTTTTCTTCATCATCCTTTTGGGTTATGACAGTAGCAATACTGGACTTGTTACTGAAAGCATGTACATTATAAAATCCTTGGATTGATCTGGATTAACCAGCATCGGAGCTGTGGAAATAGCTTCCTTGACTTTTTCAAAAGCTTCCCGAGCTTCAATTGTCCACTTGAATGTTTGATCTTTCTTCAGCATTAGGGTGATCGGCCTAATCATTCCCGTGAAATCAGAAATAAACTTGCTGACAAAATTTACTTTGCCCAAGAAAGACTGAACACCTTTCTTATTTACCGGAAGGGGAATTTCTTTGATAGCCTTTAATCGTTCGAGGTCAATTGAAACACCTTCTCTAGACACAACATGCCCCAACAACTTACCCTGCGACACTCTGAATACACATTTCTTTGGGTTTACTGAAACTCTGAACTCCTGAAACTTTTGAAAAACTAATTCCAAATGATTGAAATGATCATCCTTAGATTTAGAGAACAAAGTAAGGTCATCCAAATAGATTAGAATAAACTTATTGATTAGTTTGTTGAATGCGATGTCCATCACCCGCTAGAATGTTGCCCCTGCATTGGATAAAACAAAAGGCATTTTAGCAAATACAAATGTTCCCCACTTTGTGGTGAACGTAGTCTTATGCTGATCCTCTTTTTTAACTTGGATCTGATTGTAGCTGGAGAAACCATCCAACAAAGAAAACATTGCTGATCCTACGATAGTTTGTAGGATTGACTCCATAGAAGGCAACGTATAGTGGTCTTTTAGAGATGCTCTGTTTAGGTCTCAGAAGTCCACACACAAGCGGATATCTCCATTCTTCTTTTAGACTGGGACCAGATTTGATACCCAAGTACTATGTTTTATTGGGAAGACAATGCGTGACTCAATGAGCTTAGTTAGCTCTTGTGCCATTAGGGCTTCAATTTTAGGGTTGAATGGCCTCTATTTTTGTCGGACTAGTTTTGCACCTTTTGTTAGCTCAATAGTGTGTTGAATGATGCCAGGATTGTATCCCTCTAGATCATCATAGGACCAAGCCACTACTCCATATTTTTTACAGAAACTGATGAGCCTTTCCTTATCATGGTGCAAGACATTTTTTCTGACTTGGAGATTCCTACCATCGGAGACCTGAAGGTCCTCATAATCACCTTTGTCTGCCATGAACTTCTGCTTATCATTTCGGGCATCATCACAATCGAATTTTTTTTCGAGAGTAACCAATCCTTTCAGAAGTTTATTAGATTTGAGCTGCACAATTTGTCCCTCATAAGCCTCAACAATCTTTGGTTGAAGTTGATTGGCGAACTCCCCTGAGTGCTGGATAAACGAGGCAATGTGTTCATCACTTTCAAAAACCTACCAAATTTGATCATTGTTAGGGATCGTTGGTCGAACTAGTACTCGTACTGAATGTTCATTATGAAGCAGGTCAGAGACAGGATCAAACTGAGCACCAATTTTAGCCATGTGATCTGCATCGCTATTTTGTCTCTAGGGAATGGTCTAGATGTTGAAAGCTTCAAAACCATCAATCAGGTCCCAGGCTCGGTGCCGATAGGATCTCATGTGGACATTCTTTGTTGCAGAAATTCCTTGAACTTGGTTAAGTACCAGTTCAGAATCTTTGAACACAATTAATTGCTTAATTCCCATTCATTCCGCAAGGCTTAGGCCTTGGACTAACCCTTCATATTCAACCTCATTGTTTGAACAAGTGAAATATAAACGGAAAGACCTCAACCATTTTTTATTTTGCAGGGATTTTAGATATACCCCTGCTCCAACACCCACTTTGCTTCTTGCTCCGTCAAAGTACAATGTCCATAGCTCATTTGCTTGGCTATCCTCAGATTCTTTGGCGACCCTCGGAAGCACCTAGTCTTCATCATAAATTACATACATTCCCAACCCTGTAGCATGATAATTGTCGAAAGGATCATTGTTTATGTGTTCACTCAACAGAGCATCTTCTTTATTATTTTGATCTCCACTCACTTTTTCTTCCTCTAGTAATTCAACACAATACATTTCTTGCTTGGTGATAGAGGAATGCGTGGCTTCAAAATTGATCAAGGCTTCATCCGCCACATGTTCAGAATGTAGAGCCTCTGATTCTATATTATTTTTGCACTGTGTTTGGTCCTAAGTATTAGATGCGACCAATCCAAGGATAGGTATCCACCCACCTTTGAAGTAAATTTTTGGGAGAGACAAAGACCAAACATAGGAGGAACATCTATGATCACTGTGTCCTGCGGGACCATGATACTAGGGAAAGAAAATAAAGTTAAAGGAAGAGCTTTGATGACACCTACGGTCTCAACTTTATTTTCATCAAGCTGCATCACCCTTCTTTTCATAGGTTCGTAGCTGAGTCCCAAAGTTTCATTTATTTGTTTAGGCATAATCGTGGTGCTGGCGCTAGAATCAATCATAGTGTTGTGCATTAACTTCTTTCCTATAATGAGAGTCAAGAAGAAGGGTTGAGGTTTCAACCTACTTCTGTCCTCGGTAGGGGATTCCTTTGTATTTTTTGTAAGGACCTTAGTTGGCAACATCTGATAAACCTCTTCTGTTTCGACAAACGACCTTGTTGGTGCCGGGTTAATCTCTTCTTGAAGCGCCTTCTATAATAGTGTCTTTTGTTCTGGGATGGCTAGAATGTCCCATAGAGACACATTAGCAGATGATTTCTTCAATTGCTTTACCACATTAAAATGTGACAAACTCAGAGATTTCTGCTCCTTGGTTCTTGCTATAATAATTTTCTTTTGTGGTTGAGAAGATGAAGGGACGGTTGAAGCATTGGTAATCTAATCAGAAACGCCTTTGAGTTGCGGGCTGTCCAGATGTGAAACAACTGACTCACCAATGAATCTCCTCTTTGAGCATGTGTTGTAATCAGACTGTACTTGCCATGTTTTGGATATGAATGCGTCATTGGAAAACACCGTTTCTTCTTCCTCCATCTAGGAGAAGAGCGCATGATCAGGAGCAATATCAGATTCTTGTTCTAAAGACATTCCTTGCATTTGCGCGGTAAAGACCACACTCTCCATTTGTGGAGAGGCATATACATAACCTCTATTTTCTGTTGTTGTGCCTTGGCTGTGTTGCTCTGCCATCTTTTGTTGTAGGTTGCCAGGCGGACAGTTCTGGGGCATATGCGCATCGCTGCAGGGGAAACACCTTGGATTGATATCATTAATAAGATTGTTCTACCCTATGGTTGATTCCCTACTTGAGCTTGGTGATGCACTCATCAGCGGAGTAGGCACCGACACCATTTGGTTTGCCATTGGGGCTAGTGGATTATTGCGAGTCGCGCCCTGGTATTGATTCTACTGATAAGAAGACCGCCCACCTTGATAGTTTTGATACACAGGTTTTAGAGGTGTTGCTTGGTTCCGCTTAAGAGTAGTTATATCATTTGCCATGGTTCACAACATCTCTTTGAGGTCGCCTATTTCATCTTTGGAAGAACATAATGTAGAACCCACATTTTCAGGGGAAGCCACATATGTGTACATTGACTGGGCAGTTGCGGGCGCACTAGTTGACGTGACCTCTTGCGTGGAGATTGTTATTTCAGGAAATATTAGCATAATAGGTCGAGGAGGAAATTTTCTACAATCTATTAAATGATTCTCATCTTTGATAGTGGTACTGTAAGCATCTGGTAGAGTAGCTCCTCCCAAATACTTGATCATCACGAAAATGTCAGAATTAATAGACTTCAGATAAAATATAAATGCCAACTCGGGAGTCGGGCGTATGGCAACAGGGATCCTCTACCAATTTGTGTGAAACTAGGCATTAAAGTCCATTTGAGCCTCATGAGGGGCTCGTTTTATGACCGATAGTTGATAATACAATGAAGAACGATCTCCGTCATTTGAGAACCTCTCATAGAATGGATCCCCGAGCTCATCCTAGGTGCGAATTGAATTAGGAGTCAGTGTTCGGTACCAATCCAAAGCCTCGCCTTTAAAAGATGCGGCAAGGAGCCTCAAGGCTACATTCTGCACTGTAATACTATGTACCAGACATATGTCTGCCACATCCTGCAAATGTTTTGCGGGTGTTCTTGAGCTATCTCCGGTAAACTTTGGTATAGCTTTCATGGCTGAAATCAGGATAGCGCCCCACACAGTGAGCGCTACCGGGGCTACCAGGGGACTTTCGGTGTCCCATGATACATAGTTTCTATTGGCGACCGACAACATTGTGAGAGGCAAGGGCATCGAGAATGGAACAGTTACCAACTAATTTGCGACTTGGATTGTCCCTAATGGAGGTACTAGTAAACTAGGGTTGCCTGCAGTTTGAGATCTAGTTACAGGTTGATGGCTCATACACCCTTTCAAAATGAAATTTCTTTAAGTTTGGTCCCACTGGGCATGCTAGAAAAAGAGCAAACTGTTGACGCCAAAATTTGATGAGGTAACAGAGTCTTATGGGAAACTCAGTTTAAGGGGGACCGTTTGCGCTACACTAAGTAACCTCCAAATTTTTAGAGAAGCCAACTTCTTCTATAATGGGGATTGGAAAAGGAAAATGAAGCGGATATAATAAAATAAAGTCTAACCTAAGGTGATGTGCCAAGATTTAATGATGGGCATGATAAATCATAAATCTAAGGGCCTTAATGGTGTTGTGTTCCAGAACATCAAAGACTTAAGATTATAGCATAGACAATTCATTTATTAACATAAAATAATATTGCATACATTTTTATTGCCAAGAAGAGTCTTTAGACATGATCTAGGTAAGCAAACTTGCATTCAACATATATAGAAGTTCTCAAATGAAGTGTCAAGATAATATAAAACACAGTTAATAGTTTGATCAAATAGCATAAAAAAAAAAGAAAGGCCGAACAATTGGCACAGTCTGAGAGTTTTACAATTAAATAAAACAGTAATAAAGGCCTGGTGTCTTTTTCTAAGACCAGCATTATATTTCCCAATTCCAGACCATTTCTCATCAACAAAGAAAGTATATATAGCACGAAAACATCCTACCGCCTCAGAGGACAGTAACAAAAAAGATCTCACAATCTTCTGCAATGATGCCTGAATTAGAATATTCCCAAGGCCATTACAACAGGATCGAGCTGGAACACAACATCCAGTCCTCTCGAGCACAGGTGCATCCTTTGCAATGATGGCGGTGGTCCTGGTTAGACAAGTGTCATCCATTGGTGCGAATGATTATGATAAGCAACAACCAATAGCATTATTTGGTTCATCTGGTTTATCTCCCACATAACAGATCCGTTGCTTAGGCATGTGGTAGGCTTTTGTTGCCCACATGAACCTTCCTCCCATTACTGTAGAGGATTTGCGAAAATGCAACACGTGTCGAATGGGCCGAGTACCTTATTATAGTGGAGGGAACGCTCCTCAACTGGGCATAAAAAGACACATGACAACATTTCGCTACCCACAGTTGCTATCTCATCCCCACGTTGAAAGATTTGCGAACGGTTGACATGTAGCAAGAGTCCATTACAGATAGAAACTGTGGGGCCCACCATCACTTTTTAGGAACGAGGGCTTCATGGCAGCATCTCGCAGCCCGATGAGGTGTCAAGGAAACAAGAAACAAAAACAACCCGCAACCGCGACACATGGAAGCACAACGGAGTTTTCCGGGATATGAAGGGAATGCCGATACTCGGTGTTGTGAAGAGTAGACGCGTGGAGCGACAGATCAAAACTTTGATAATAGGTCGAGTAGACCTGGCGATGCATAGGCCGACACACACAAAAAGTAAACCCAAAGGGAGCTGGTTAAATATTTGTTTAACAAAACCAATCTCTTGCAAGCCGTCAAAGTATGTCTTTCGCTTGAGAAAGCTTAAGTTGTCTCAAAAAAATTTGGAAGGTCCCATTCCATCCTCTTTTTACAATCTATCATACTGTCGTTTCTCCTTGTTGCCCTTTCAAATTGCACTCATCTCCAAATGTTGCAACTATCTAAGAACCACTTAGATTTAATGATGGGTCTCTTCAATTGTTATGTAGGTAGAATGAGTACACCGAAGAAGTATGGAAGGTCAATTAAGATAAATTTTGATCTATTTTTTGCATACATTTCCTGCATTATATAAAACTATAGTAATTATTAATTATTAATTATAACTATTTTATATATGTATGTCACGTCTTAGACTTTGATGTTGCTTGCATTCACTTTATGTGGAACTGATATATGAATAATTGCGTGTGGTAGAATAAATGTTAAGTTATTTGAAAGATGATTTATAAGTGAATGTTTATTTTGTTGAAATGCAATGAATATTATTTATTTCAAAATGATGCAATATAGAAAATGTTATTTTGGAATGATGAATTATATTGCTTCGATTTATATTTTCTTGGACACTAATCTATTAATGGGTGCCTAAGTTTTCATGAGTTGTAGGTTGTCGAAGACCAAGGGTGTGGTTAAGGTAGAGGAGGCTAGCTGCCTGGCAGGGTTAAGATGGAATGGTTTCTCTCGTACACACACAAAAACTTAATAAACATATAGTTGCATTTATAATTTTATTTAGTTAATTATTTCATATTGTTCTTACTTTATAGTGGTTATTTAATTTAATTGATGGTAAAATTAAATGCACTTAAAAAAAAAGAATTAGTTTTATTTTATTTTAATTATTGATTTCATTTGAAGATTAAATGATATTTATTTATTATTTTGAGGATAATTGTATTGCATGACAAATAAATCATGTTTTCTTTTAAAAATTGGAGAAAATAAGTTAAATTTTAAAAAACAAAGCAAAACAAAGATGAAAAAAAGAAAGAGAATAATAAAAGATAATAAAAAACTCTTATTCTTTCAACTAGAAGATTCATTCTCTTTTTCATTATGCAAAAACAATAATTGAAGTATAGTAGGGAATTTGATAAAAGTAGAAAAGTGGAAAGAGAAGAAGAAGAAGAGTGAGCCAAAATGGAAAGCATTTACGAGGTTTTTAATTCATTTTCCAATGTTTTTAATTTTAGAATGTGTGAATAAATGATTGTTTTGTGTGAAAGATTGAATTCCTCTGTTGATCCCTGAAATTGATTGTTCAAATTGAAATCATGCGTTTGGTGTTTATATGTTTTTATTTTCTGTATGAAAATAGTTGAATCATACCTGTACAAGATTGTGTTTCTCTTATTATTTTAATACATATATGTATATGTGTATGTATATGTATATGTATATATATGTATTTACGTTATTGGTGCAAAATTTTGTATGGAATATTTTATATACTAAACGAAATTGCAAAATTACTTTTTTTTAACTAATTTACTGTTCTAAATATAATAATATTATATATTTACATATATACTGGACTATATATATATATATATATAAATGTATAATACTATTATTACTTATTTTTGGATGGATTAAATAATACCACATATATATATATATATATATATATATATATATATATATATATATATATATATATATATACACACACTTGCAAAATTGTGTATGGAATATTTTATATACTGAATAAAAATTGCAAAATTATTATTTTTAACTAATTTACTGTTCCTAAATATAATAATATTAAATATTTGCATATATACTGGACTGTATATATATACATATATAATACTATTATTACTTATTTTTGGATGGTTTAAATAATACCATATCTTTGAAATCGAAATCATTCAAGTAATAGTTGAATCGTTGTTTATATTATTTGTTGAATGGAAGTTATTAAAAGAAATAGATGAAGTATTTAGGATTGGGAGGGCTGTGCTGTGGAGGTAGCCCGTGGAGATGGTGCAGCGACTTGTGGAGAGGGTGCTGCCACCACAGGAAGCGTACCCCATAGGGGGCCAACGACCCTATGTTTAGCTTTGGTTGTGATTAAATCTTGATTCTCTATTGAATTTTAAACCATGCTTTATAATATGTGCTGAAAGCTATTTCATGATTGTGTTTTTTCTTTCTAAAAACTTAAGTCTACATATATACACACTATATTTAAACAACATGCATTGCTGTAGTAGATATCTAGCATGGGTAGCGATCTTACTTCTGTTGTTAATTGATATTTTTCTGAATAATGAATGGACAAGATTCATTAAAATGAATTTATTTCTGATTGGAAGTACTCCTTTGAATATATACAAATATGCAATTTTTAGATTCAACCATTAAAATTAGAATGGATTATTGGAAACCTTGTAAGCAAATAGAAAGATACACATATACATATATTTGCTATTATCCATTGAAATATTAGTAGATTGATTAAATTGAGTTAATTGTGAAATGTAAAAACAGATATAAATTTATTTTCTTATGCAAACCAAATGACAAATTTTGGAGTGATAATGTGTTTCCGAAAGAAGGCTTGAATTAGTGATTGCTTGAATCTTATACAAAATTATGAGATGCACTATGTATTATTTATTCTTTCTATGAAATTACTTTTGGGACAAGATGTCGAATGTGGGCTCTTAGAGACATAATTTACCTTTTCTAAATTACCATTTTAATTATTATTGCTTGGCCAAGCTATTGGACCAGTGAAATAGATGGTTTTGAAAAGCCTAGATTTTATATTATATATGTCTGCCACATTCTGTATGCGAGTATTATGTTATTCTAGTTTAGGAATTGCATATAGACATTAGGCACACATTGAGTGATTCCCTCCTACTTATACTATTCCAGGTTGCTAGGCTCTTTGTGCAGGGTCAGTGCTTTCTTCGTGTTAGGAAGAAACTTGGGGAAGTTCAGTACTTTATGGTTGGGAGGAAAAGGTGCCTTAACCTCACTCTTGGCCTCCACTTACGGAAGACTAGCAAAGTCATGGCGATTGAGGACAAAGATTATTATATTACATGGATATACTTCTTTGTATTATTCTTGTATGGCTGCTTAGCCAATTTGTAAAATGTGTGTAAACTTATCTTCATGGATGTAATTACTAATGTAAACTTATACTAGTAACATTGAAACAGATGTAATGTAACACCCTATTGGTGTATGAGATTGTAATTCACTATTGTAACTTGCCTTAGAGCATTTCTTAATATATTTTATTTAACATATTTATGTTGCTTTCCTTATTTGAAATATGCTTCACTTTTTGGAGTACTATATTTAGTATGTGAGTTTTTCGAGCTTTACAATGTATTTAATAGTTTTATTAAAAAATATAATATATAATAATAATAAATATAAATATTATTTATAATTTATTTTTTATTATATAAAATATATATTATATGTTAATTATGCTAATATATACTTAACTACCTAGGATAAAGGATGCAATAATGTTAAAACCTAAATGTGTTCATTATTAGGATCTTGGCACTAATTTTCAATTTAATAAACATACTCTAAAACCCTCATCAAAACCTTATTTTTAGGTTGCAGCTCACCAAATTGGAGAAGTGAAAGGCCAATACCAGTGAGGAAGCGTTCATCATTTTTTGCACCACCATAGCCCATTCTTATTGACCTTATCGACACATATAGGTAAACCTTCACTTTCATAAAACCATTTTTCTGCTGCATCTTTCTTGGGCAACTTTTTCTTTTCTTGGTAAAGAGTGAATAGGAGGTGAACAAGGAAGGATTTAAAATCCCTCCTATTATGCGGATCAGAGCTGTGGCCAACGAGTTTTGAACATTCACATACATAACAATTGAAGAGACCCATTATATTTTGCTATTTTTTTTGCATACATTTGTGCCTAGGTCGATTGGTAGAGAAAATCTATTACAAATACAGTAGAACCTGGTCTTCAAGACATTTGGAATTTGAGGAAGGCTGTGTATGACGCCTTGCGGTTAGGACTGATGAGCTACATATTATCCACACCCTCAAATGTCAAAAGGCATGTACGCGAATCAAAATGGAAGAAGGATGCAACACAAGGGAATTTAGAGATGCACAAATCCTTGCATTTCAGAGTTGTGGAGGTGGTGGACGTAGTAAAAGCAAGATGCTTGTTGCGTTAATAATCGAGGCCTTTCACTTCCATCATTCATTGATGTTTCAATCCTTTGCAACTCAAGCTGAGAGGATAGGGAGGTGAGCCCTGCATCTGGCTGAACTGGCATTGGATCAAATGTCGTATGTACCCAAAGAGAAGGGAGGCTACAGTTGAAGCACAAAGGGAACATCTCATAGTCCACTGCTCATTATTATTATATGCTATATTAATTGTGAAGGAGACAGTATATAGTGGAATATTGCAAAAGATAGCATATGAACACAATCCCTCCACAACATAAAAACATGTTGCTCCATTTGTTTCTGTCAGATGCAAAAGTTAAGGTGATGTGATGTGAACGGGCATGATTGATCAGATGCATCAGTTAGGGTGATGTGATAACGGACCAGATTAATTACATGGTCTTCATACCTTCTACGTAAATATGAGATATTGATTTGGAGATTTCGTTGATATTTAAATGAAGAGACTCCATAGAGAGAATTCCTTCGACGTAAAAATACAACCACCTTATATTTCAAAATAAAATAAAATAACTTCCAAATAAATTAAAATTTATGTATTCAAAATAAATAAAACAATTTTAAAATAAATTAGATTTTTTTTTGGGTTGTCTACTTGTCTTACCTACCCTTGATTATATACTATAAGTAGGTAGAGATTAAGATTGACAAGTATTTTGAAGGTTGAACAATGATTCAAGAGACCCCACGCCAAAGCTTTGAACTAGTTGCTTTTCAATCGAATACCATCATCTGAGGCCATCTCTGCGTAGAGTGTTTGTTTATATATCTCACACGTGAAAGGAATCACAACTAAACCCGTCTCTTACCTAACCTTCTGCCTTATAAGGCCACGACATCGGGGGACTGGCACTGAAAATACATTATCAATCACACCACCTTGTCAATCTCCTATTTTCATCCATTTTGCTTAGATTTGTACAACAATGGCGAGCATGAGATGTTCATATGCTCCTGCAACGTCTTGTAGAGATCCATTCGCTGGTTTAAAAGCTACCGATCCTTGTCGAAGGAAGACTACAAGCTTGCAAGCCAACTGTTTTGGGATTTCTCCAAGAGGTAAGGATCAAAGAAAATGTGTTATTTCTGTTTTTGCTAGTGGGTATCTTAGAAATAATAAGGATGGATTGAATATGAGAAATTTTAAGAGACGGGTGTCTTCATCACCAAGAATAGATGAAGTTGGAGGAAATGGGTCTGGTGGGATTAATGATAACAATGGCGGGAGCTCTAATAATGGTAGGTCTGATTGGGGGGGCTCTGATGGTAATGGAGAAGATGGTAGAGTTAGAGGTGGTTTGTTGGGTTTGTTTTTGCAAGGATGGAGGTTGAGAGTTGAGACGGATCCGCAGTTTCCTTTCAAGGTTTTGATGGAGGAGGTGGTGGGGTTGGGTTCATGTTTAATTGGGGACATGGCTTCTAGGCCGAACTTTGGACTTAATGAGCTTGACTTTGTGTTTTCCACTCTGGTTGTTGGATCCATAATGAATTTCACATTGATGTACTTGTTGGCTCCCACGTCATTAGCAGGAGGCCAGGCCTTACCAGGAATGTTCTCATGTTGTCCTCCTAGTCACATGTTTGAGATAGGTTCATATGGTGTTGTTGGAAGGTTGGGTACTTTCGTATACAAGGGTGCGCTGTTTTCGGTAACTGGGTTTGGGGCAGGTCTTTTGGGGACTGCATTGTCTAACGCTCTAATTAATATAAGGGAAAAAATGGATCCCAATTTTGTGAGCCCAAATAAGGCTCCACCTCCCCTGTTGAATGCATCGACATGGGCGCTTCACATGGGCTTCAGTAGCAATTTGAGGTATCAGACCCTAAATGGAATTGAATTTCTGCTTGCAAAGAGGTTGTCTCCATTCGGGTTTAAGGCTTCTGTGATTGCGCTTCGTTGTATAAACAATTTGTTAGGAGGTATGTCATTTGTGCTCTTGGCAAGATTAACAGGGTCCCAGAAGGTTGAAGAGAGTTCATTATCATCGAAGGAAGAAAAAATAGTTTTTAGTCCAGAGATTGAATTGGGGGATCAGAGCAAGGACCTACAACACAGTGAAACACCTTGACTGCATCTTTTCTAATGCTGCTGAAGTGCTCAGGGTAGTCTATATAAACGGATATTTGGATTTTATTTTTTATTTTGAGCGAGCATGACTCAGGGCTGAAGCTCTAGCCTACACTTATCAGGATGCCTGAGATGTGAGCTAAGTTGAAGGGTGTTTTGTTATCAGATGTTGAAGGTAATAATTACCAGGGCAGATCAAAATTTAATAGTATGCCCTCTGGATCTCTATAGGCATGGCACAGCAGAGCAACTGCTGTGTATCTGCTATCTAACCATGGGTCAACAAATGGTTATCCTATCAGAGGATCTTATTTCCATATTAGTAAACTTATTGGTTTTACTCTACTGACCGTGCATGCTCGATTATTACCAAATGGATCCATCAACAAAGTAATGTATTCATTTAGTTTCTTTCATTGGACAATAAATTTTTGGATCATAATCCGAATATATTTCTGTATGATCTAAGAAATATCATAAATTTATCAAGGGCCTTTGGCTTTACATTCCGAAATGATCAAGCTGATTTTGGTAAAAGTTTGCTCTTCTTGCTGGAGATAAGCGACTGCCAAAGTGAAAACAAGGTACTACAATATGCTTTTTCCAAATTTGATAGGTTTATGCAGCATGTGTTTCCTGTCAGAATGTTTTGCAGAAACACTAAATTATTCTGTGCTTGTTTAAATTGAATATTCTCTTGGCGCCACATTATCTTATCCCTTTTGGAATATGAGTTTGATGTTTGTATGATGTAGTTATTCACAGTTAAAGGAGCAGAGATATATAATGGCATAGTATTGTTCAAATAACTTTTTTGTTGGTCTGGGAATGTGTGAATGTTATCTATTAAGAAGAACTGGGAACATTTCAGTATCGTGTTTCTGAAACAATAACAAAATTTAAGGGCCACGATATCAACAACTCAAGCAAATAACAAAATTTAAATTTATCACGATCTAGTTTTTTTTGTATATTAGAGAAGGAACTTTAAGTAGCAAATAGGAGCAGGCATCAAAATAACACAAGGGTTTCTTGCGAATGATAATTTCCAATTGATTTACTTACATTCCCAACCATTATATTCATGGTAATGATTAGAAAGAGGGCTAAAGCAATTATGCCATCTTCGTATAGTTTAGTGAGCTTCACAAATAAACGTGGGCAGGTTTTCAAATTGACAAATGGGATCAAACTGATTTTGAGGTGTACGATAA
Organism: Sequoia sempervirens; assembly: GCA_007258455.2. Classification (NCBI taxonomy): domain Eukaryota; kingdom Viridiplantae; phylum Streptophyta; class Pinopsida; order Cupressales; family Cupressaceae; genus Sequoia; species Sequoia sempervirens. Next base: position 213,710 of record VDFB02311027.1, on the reverse strand, counting down.
GTTGCAGAATATATAAATGTAAAGATTGCTATGTTGGTATAAAAAATAATTTTGGGATCCAGGCAATTTATGTTCCTGTTTTATTTTTCCATTGAATTTCTTGATGCTTAGTAAGTCATGTGAGTCAGCCCAGCTTAATGGCTGCTAAAATCTTCTGTCTTTTGAAGGGACACAAAGCTATTGGATCCTGTGAGTCTCCCATAATGAGTGAACCTCTCTCGCTCTCTCTCTCTGTGATAAATAAATCTTTCTCCTGGCTTTCTAAAGAAATAATTGCAACTTTTCCGGTATATTTATGTCCCTACAAATGTAGTACTAATATATACTTATCATGGAACAAAACCCATATTCTGGGCTTGTTTTGATATACATAAATTGAGAAGTGTAGTCTAAACATCTGTACTCAAATCATGCAAGGTAGGGGATACACAAGAATGCATATTTTCTACTCCCTATCATTAAAATTTTGAAAATACAACAGACGGATGTTGCTGCCTCTGTAACAATCAGATATGATTCCTTCTAGTTACTTCTCTTGCTTTATATTTAGTTGCCAATTTTCTTATCCAAGGCTCAAAAGCTCAGGTTTCTTGTTTCAAATGGCATTGTCTTCTGTTAGAAGCCCTTTTTTTTGTCATCATAAATCTATGCCACTTATTTCCTCTCAAGCCCTAATACCGACTTGCATATTTTTCCCTTGTCTACTTTTTCTAATTCATTAATTTACAGCCGAAGTATTAAAATTTGTTGAAATTTATCACTGTAATATTTTTTGTACAAACTTCATATTTCCTTAGCGTGATTTCTTTTATCTGTGCTTTTAGATACACCGTAGAACTTCATAAGAGTAAAAATAGGATACTTTTGGCTCTAGCCAATTGAAGTCTTGACCTCAAAATTTCAGTCCAGTCATGTTATTCATTACTCTTGCTGATGGTTTTGTGCTGCAAAATTCTCTTTTAACTTATTTTCTCCATCCTTCATGCAACCATCTGTCTGTTCAATTATGAATTATCATTATGCAAAGTTGTTGATGATCTTTTTTTGGCTATCTCTCTTGGTGATGGTTACTTTCTCACACAGATGTATGATTTCATCCTACTTTGTAAGTTGATCTTACCTTTTTACTTTTTAGACACTCTTTCCCATGGATGTAATGTCTGGCATTTGTGTTCAATGTGACTTGAGTGGCCACTGGTCCCATTTGAATTTTGGACTCTCCTATATTGCTTTCTGCAAACTCATCAGTTTGCCTTTCAGGCATCTTCATCAATGGAACCTTGTCATCATGGTGCAGAAGCAGAAGAGATCAAACGGTTGTAACTTGTAAACAATGTTCGGACCATCAATTATCATGATGACAAACTTTGCTTGTGGCTTTACAATATATCTGATTTTTCTTTCCTAGGCATCATTAAGAACATATTTGGCCAATATATTTTCTACTGGATGCTCACACATTAGCTTATGTAGATGAGGATAGCCTTTAGTACACCAGTTTGTAGATATAATTGGACCCTTGACCATACTTTAATGTTGAGGATTATTTTGAGAGGTCAATTTTTGCTTTGTGGACTTCAAAAAGGCTTCGCATGTGATCTGTCAACAACTACTTTTGGGGCATCTTAACCAACTAGGATTCTCTAAGAAGATTCTTTTGAGTAGTTTGGTATTATATGAGCATGATTCATACGCTTTATGACTTCCCATAGGCAATTAATATAACTATCAGCATCAAACATGGATAATTTCTAGCCCCAACTCTTTTTGGTATATGCATTGTGCAATGATGAGCTTAAGAGACATACTCAAGGCTCTCAAGGAGGAATAATGTTTGCAATAGGAGTTCATGAAATCAATGTACTTATTTGCAGACAATGTTGTTTTGTTTTCCATGCAAGATGATCTAAATGCTATTGCTCTCTTGCAACCATTTATGAGATTACACTTCTCGGGCCAGTCTCAGCTCTTATGGTACCATGGTATTGCTCTCTTGCAACCATTTATGATGTTGCACTTGTTCGGCCAATCTCAGCTCTTTTTTAGTTTATGAACCTTGAGAGATATTGCCCTATTCTTTTTTCATTTAAGTAGATGTCTTCTTTATTGTTGAATCAATCGTGTAGGCCCTACCATATGGTCCTTTTAATCCTGGTCACATTTGAAATAAATGTGGTTGTGCAGGAATCATTCGATATTATCTCCTAGTGAGTTGAAATACAAAATTGGCCTTTATTATATGCATTTCTAACACTTGGTCTTCACTTCTTGCATAGACTGCAATTCCTATTAGTTAGTTTTATGCCTCAGCTAAAATTGATTGACAGGATCAATACCTACTAAGAAAGACATTATACTAATGTTTAGAATGACAGGAGAAGGTCATAGAACTCGAGAGTACAATCAATTACAGTGGCAAGTGCGAGTCATAAATGAATTCCAACATGTTGCCTACAAATATATGCATTATATTGTTTATTGGAGAGAACATTTTGGTATGGGTTGAGTTTTCAATTTTCTTTTGAGCAATTTTATTACGTTGAATTGTAGATTTTTTAAACTGCAGTGCATACAATTGAGGAAGTGATCAAATTCCAAAATGTTATTTTATGGAATGTCTCCCTTCGCTCTCTCCAATCTGCCACCCTAATACCATCCCCACTAGATCCTCATCCTTCAGCACTTGAGAGAGAAGTCTAAGAAGGTGCTCGCACTTGAGGAGCCCATGGCCTCCATAATGTTGAGAGCTCAACTAAACTTCACCAAGTTTGTCTCACAACACACACTAAAATCTAGGAAGACTAGCTTCTCCAGTCCTTGGAATACCATGGAGAGGACAGAATCATTAAGCCACATCTGACAAACAACAAAGAGAATGGTAGCTAGATTAGGATGAATGACTCGCCAAACTTTTCTTTCACCATGGAGGAATGGAAACTAGAGCATATAGCTCATTAATAAGAAAGCCTTAATTTTCAGAATTATGGACACCTTCTGAGGGCGTGAAACCCTCAAACAATCGATACAGGAAATTTGCCTTTCATTAGGAACAATAGATGTCCTAATGATGGTCAAGGATTCCTTAATGGTAGTTTTCTCCTTTAAAGCAAAGAACTGTTGTATTTTCCGAGGACCTTGATTTATCATTTATTGAAAAATCAGGCATTTTCATGAAGCACTAACTCCCAAGCTTGAACCCAAGCATAGGTTTTCTCTTCTTATGATCTGAAATAGATCAGGTACGTTAGTGAAATCTGCTAATGCTGCCACTAGTCGACACTCATTAAGACTCTCCAAAAGGACAGAACAGAGACATAAACCATCTCAACGATGTGAACCATGGTTCAAAAAATTGACAAGTACTTACTTTTTCAGTAGATGAGTAACTCACTCGTGACTTGTGAGTTTCTGCAATGACTTGTGAATTGAGTCTATTGCAGAAACTCACAAGTAACACTCGAGTTTCTTGATGAGGCTTTGCCAAGAATTGATTGGACTTGGTGAGTCCAACAATAGAACTCAACCGTTGCAGAAAACCCTACATAAAACCCTTATTTTTGTCAGATTTTGTCCTTTGTCTTTAAGAATTTGGATTTCAGCCATGTGAATAGATTGTTGGGTGATTAGAAGGATTCATTGACAAAATGATGAAAATTGGCATGTACCCTAAAGATCCTTGTGGACTTGAAGGCCTGCCTTTAGAGTTTGTGCCCATGAACCTTGTGAGAGGTGTTGCTTCTTGATCTTGTTGGGCACTGCTGCCTCTTGACTCCAGCTCTATTTAAAGAAAACTAAAAACTAGCAATTGCGCCTTGGAATGCCAAAGAGCTTTGGAAGGTCAATTAGGAAAAAAATTGGCCTATTTTTACATGCATTTGTACAATATAGGAGGTCAATTGATAGGCCGTTTAACAAATGATGTTGTTTGTGCAACAAAGGTCTCAATGGAGAGAGAGAGAGAGAGAGAGAGAGAGAGAGAGAGAGAGAGGGATATGGAGAGGAGAGAGGGGTAGATTGAGATGGAAGAGATAGATATAAGAGGGAGAGGGAGGGAGAAATAGAAAGATAAAGATAGAGAAAGGAAGTGATATAGAGGGATAGGTAGAGAGGGGGACATATATAGGGGTGGAGAGAAATGGAGAGGTAATGAGATAGAGATAGCTCAATATATAGAGAGTGAGAATGAGAGGGGGAGATATAGATAGAGGGCAATATAGAGAGATAAGAAGATAAAGGTAGAGAAAGATATGGATAGAAAGAGATAGAGATATAGGGTAGGAGAGATGGAGTGAACGAGAGTAGAGAGAGAGATATAGAGAGAGCTAGAGAGAGAGAGGGAGAGGGAGAAACAAGGAGTGTGTATATATAGGTGAGAGAGAGAAAGAGAGGGAGGTAGCTATATATAAATGGATAAAGAGGGAGAGTGAGGGAGATAAATAGAGAGGAGAGAAGTAGAGAGATAGAAAGAGGGAGTGATATGGAGACACAGGGAGAGAGGGATAGAAAAGAGAGATAGATAGATATTGTTGGTAGATGGTCAACGCTTCCCTTGGGATTCGCGACATGGACTAACCGCCTCCTATGGATTCGTTAACTTCGGCGGTTGTATCAGACATTAACAGGTTGACTTTTTGGTGCAACGACAACCATGGGGCCAACAGATATAACTGGGAAAAGATAGAGGGGGTGATAGAGAGAGAGGGACATATGGAAGGAGAGAGGAAGAGGTAGAGGGAGAAATAGAGATAGAGGGAGACAATGAGAGAGGGGGAGATAGAGGGAAAGATAAAGATATATGTAGTGATATTTAGAGAGAGATAGAGAGAGGATATATAAAGAGAGAGCAAGAGCGATGGAGGGAGAGATGGAGTGAATAAGAGAAATAGAGATAATGATATATAGGTAGAGAGGAAGAGGGAGATATGTGAAGATAGAGATAGAAGGGGCAAGAGCAAGAGATAAAAGAGGTGATAGAGACAAGTAATAGGGAGAGGGAGAGAAAGAGAGGGTGGAGAGTTAGATATAGAGATAGGGAGGGAGAAACAGAGTGTGTGAGTGAGATACAAATTTTTTTTTTTTTATATTATTTATTATACTATATTATATTATAGTATATATATTTATATTTATATTATATATATTATATTATATAATATTATACTATATACTATATACTATATACTATATAAATAATAAATAATATATATTATATACTATTGTTTATATATTGTATAATATAATATAATAAAAAATATAATATAATATCTAACATAATACACACATATATATTGTATAATATTACATATATAATAATTCGCCGTTTTAAATTATCTTCTTTGCACAATGTGCTTTATGTATAAATGAAAGAGATATAAAAGGTGTGAGAGTGGACGCTTTGAAACAATTGGCGAGGAGTTAAAGAGTGCATGAATTCACAAGGCTGCACATAACAAAAAAACAATTAATAGGCAATGAGGTAGATAGACGTGATCCATTCAATTGTCTTGCATTGACACAAATGCCAAGACAATCGTAGATCTGTCAAAATAGGTCACTTCGGTTCATAAAGGGAATGCCTCGTACATAAATAAAATTTGCTTTGGGCTGCACCAAGTGGAAATGTAGTTCTTTTTTGGCCTTTCTTTGAATTGAAAAAAAAAAACAATATTCTCCCCTATTTTATGAACAACTCAACATTATTGAGTTTCCCTATCTTTTACCAATTAATTTCAAGTAGCAGAATTCCATTTATCCTTTTGGTTTGATGAGTTGGTCCTTATTCCAAGTAATGCTGCTATGCTCAAAATAGACTTATGTCACATGTTCACTAGATTCATTCTTTATGCTTCTCATGTATATGATATAATTTTATCTTGTGGATTTACGTAATTTATTTTCTTTGTTGAGTTTATAGTCGAGTTTGAGTCAAATATTTGGGGGGTTGATGTCGTCATAAAATACAAGCATCGATGACACATTTAACCCTAGCCAAAAACATTCAAACTAGTTCACTGGAGTCAAATCTATCAGTATGCTCTACACAAAATTGCAAGATGGTTTTATTCATAGTTGAATTCGTCCCACACAAGACAAAATTGCAAAGGCAACAAGTTTAAATAGATTTAAGGCATTTGGAATGTAATGTACCCTTCCTTGGGGTGAGCATTAATGAAGACCCTTAGCTTATTTTTTTTATTGTTGTAGGTTAATCGAGATTTTTTGAAGGGAATAATTAATTGACTAAATTAAGTTAGCTTAAATTATTATTTTTGCGTGCAGCTTATTAAATTGATTTATTAAATGGGAAAAATAAAATATTCAAAATGGTGGTATAAAAGGGAATTACAAAGGAGAAATTCATATCCTTTGGCAAATTCATTTTTTATTGTAAAGTAAGGATACATTTTTCAAGTTGGAACTTGAGGACAAAAACTTTATGGATAAAAGGTTTCTCAAAAGGATGGATTCATTCATAATTCACTAGTTTGCAAAAAGATTGTTGATATATAGTTTGTAGTTAAAGATTTCATTTTTTGAGAATTTATTGATAATGCAGATTGAAAATTTTGTTGAGTGGGTTTTAAGCATAACATGGTAGAAAGAAAACAAGAGGGGGCAAGAGCAAGAGATAAAGGAGGTGATAGAGACAAGTAATAGAGAGAGGGAGAGAAAGAGAAGGTGGGGAGATAGAGATAGGGAGGGAGAAACAAAGAGTGTGTATGTGTGAGAGAGAGAGATATAGACAAGTAATATTATATTATTTATCATACTATATTATTATATAATATTATTCATATATTGTATAATATCTAATATAAATCTATAAATAATTTATATATATTATATTAATTATATATTGTATAATTTAATTAATACAAATATAATAAATAACATAATATTATATATAATATAATTCGTCATTTTAAATTATTCTCTGCACAACATGCTTTATATATAAATGAAAGAGATAAAAGGGCATGCAAGTGGATGCTAAGAAACTATCGGCAAGGAGTTAAAAGAGTGCACAAATTCACAAGGCGTCACACAACAAAAACCAATGAATAGGCGACAAGATAAACATATGTGATCCATTCAATTGTCTTGCATTGATACGAATGCCAAGGCAATCGTAGATCTGTGAAAATAGGTCGCCTCAGTTCATAGAGGGAATGCCTTCAACATAAACAAAAATTGCTTTGGGTTGCATCGAGTGAAAATGTAGTGCTTTTTTGGCATTTCTTTGAATAATAATAATAATAACATTTTCCCCTATTTTTGTGAAAACTCGACATTTTTTAGTTTCCCTATCTTTTACCAATTAATTTCAAGTAACATGATTCCATCTACCCTTTTGGTTCATTGAGCTAGTCCTTATTCCAAGAAATGCCACTATGTTCAAGATAGACTTATGCACGTGTTCACTAGATTCATTATTTCTGCTTCTCATGTATATGCTGTAAGTTTATTTTGTGGATTTATGTGATTTATTTTATTTTCCAAGTTTATAGTCAAGTTTGAGTCAAATTTTTGGGGGTTGATGTCACCATAAAATACAAGCATCAATGACACATTTAACCCCTAGAAAAAAAATTAAACTAGTTCATTGAAGTCAAATATATCAATATGCACTATAGAAAATTGTAAGATGGTTTTACTCAGTTGAAATCATCCCACACAAGACAAAATAGCATAGGCAACAAGTTTAGATAGAGTTGAAGTATTTGGAATGTAATGTCTCCTTCTTTGGGGTGAGCGTTAATGAAGATCCTTAGCCTATTTTTTTTATTCTCATAGGTTTAATTGAGATTTTTGGAAGGGAATAATTAATGAAACAAAGAAAAATGAAGGGATGTGTGTTGGATGGAAGGATGGATGTAGGGGGTTGGATATGTGATGGAATGATCTAACACACTTACACTTTTTCTAATTTCATTAGTAAAAGAGATCTACGAAGAATAGGATTGACTTTTAACTTTGAGGTGAGTCAACCCTATTAGGAAGGTCTACTATTTTCTTATGATAGAAATGATTGATTGGTTGTTTTGGGAGATAAATTTAAATGCATTAACAAACTCATTTGTATGACCTAACACTTGAAATACAAAATATTATGATAGCATAAATGGAAACAATAATTTGCGGGAAAATCTGAGAAGGGAAGAATGGTATGCATCTAGCCTAAAAAGCAGGTTTTGAGCTCTATAGTAGGATTGATTCATCCTAGAGAAAATGGGTCCTAGTGCAGGGGTCCAAAATTTGATTTTGTAATCAAGATCTTGGATCTAAGCTTCTGATTTCTCCAAGTTGACTGTCGAAAAGCCATAAATAAAAACTGTAGGTGAGTTTCTGTAGCTTGATAACAATGATGACAACTTTAAGAACTTTGCAAAATTTCTCTTTTGATCAATCTTAGTCCTTCACTTGTAAATCTGCACATACAAAGAAAGAAAAATTGTTTGTTTTTGGGTGAATAGGGGTTTGCCTTAGTCAAACCCTAGTTTGGTAAGTAAACCTTAATGATAAAACAATAATGAATGGAAGAAATTGATGAATGAACAATGTTATGACACAACTCACCAAACCCTTAATGGATGCCCTTAGAGGATTGAAGTCTAACACATCTCTCTGAGGCTTGGATCTTGCATGAATTGGCTTGATTGATTGTTTGATTTGATGCTTGAATGCTTGAAACCTACATCAAAATGTTAGCTCCAAAACATGAGATGAACACACATAAACTTTGGCATGATGATATGATCTTGATAATTGTTGTAGATGAATAATAAATCTGCTCTTCAATGCTCTTGACAATAATATTTTCTCTTGATAGTGTGTTTTAATAATGCTTAGATTTGAATTGATAAAATAACTATATTTATAGGTGTTTATCTAATTTCCCCAAAATTACATTCCACAAGCTAACATTTAAAACTTGAATTTGAATCATTAAAATGCTGCCAAAAACATATTAGAAATTGGGTCGTAGCACTTAAAGGGGGCCCATTCTTAGGACCTAAGTCCAGGACACACGACTTCCAAAATGTTTAAATTAATGTTGGCAATTGTTTAATATAGGTTTCCCTTTCAAAAAACGACAATAATAAGGCTTTGGAATGCATAATTTAGGTAATTAGAAGCTTAATCAAGTCCAATTAATTAAGGGGATGCAAATATAGTGTGAAAATGTAAAGGATTACATTTTTCTACACTACATTTAGCCCCCATTTTAGTGAGAGTATGAGCCCACACTCAAACTCACACTAATGTAGAAGTCAAGAGAGGTCTAATTGTACAATTTTTAGAAAGATGAGATGACAAGGATCAAAAAGGATGATCAAGACCTGAAGATCTAAGATCCCATGGCAAACCAACAAAGACACAAAGAGACACATGTATGCAGCAACAAGACAAGATACAACATCATACAATGTCAAAATTAATGCAAAGAGGGAAAAATGAGTGGATCAAGCTTCAACTGTTTGTCCAAAAGGTATGGATCAAGCATAGGTTGTTTGTCAAGAAATACGCTCACAAAGGCTAGTGTAGTCCGATATACACTAGGTGAGCCTCAAGGAGTGAGAAACACACACTAGATCTACAAGGTGTGAATCCCCAAAAAAGGTGGTAGATGGGCAATTCATGCCAGGTCTACAGGCTCCCATATGTCAACCATACCAAAATTTATACTCCCTGATAACTTTGATAAGGTGCCACACTAAATGGTCTCAAGCTTTCAAAAGGCATCACGAGCAAGAAAGTTGTATTATGCTTGGTGGCCAAGATTTAGTTTAGGATAGTCAAAGGGGTTTTTCTTAGTTCATGAAAGGTCTCACTTTAGGAAACATTACACTCGATATCACCACCAAGAGAGGACTAGCTAAGGGATAAAAGATTTGCACCTTAGGGAATGCAAGCCATAGCATTACCACTAAGAGGAATGTCATATGCTAAGAAAGGTCACACTCTTGAAGAACATCAAACCCAATGTCACCACCAAGAAGACACATCACGTGGAATAAGAAGACCACACCTTGAACAAGGTCATGCCATTTAGCAAGCAATGAGCAAGAAGCATAATGCCCCCCACTTTAAAGAAATTGCTAAACACCATGTTGTGAGAAATTACTTAAAAGTAGAGAATGATAAAGGCCAATACATGAGAGCTTATTTGAAAAGCCCTATGCTAAACATATGTTTCCAAATAGAGCTATGTCATGGAAAGGAGGTTGCCCCCAATATGAAATCCTATGATAACACATAAGGGATCCACGGATTTGGGGTCAACGTATGTCTTTACTACAGTGATATAATAGAGCTTAGAGTTGTCATCATTCCCCGAACACCTGTAGAACAATGAACACAAAGGAGCAATGGCACATAGAGAGAGAGAAGACAAACAATCCTTTTGTGTCAACATGGAGGAGACCTAAATGTCTCAATGCTTTCCATCATCCCCAAAAGGAAAACACAAGACAAATGAAAAGATAATGGGTACGAAAGATAGAAGAATGAAGATACAAATAGAAAAATGTCACAAAAAATTTGTTTCATTTGTATCCTTGCACCAATAGAGTGACAAGGGTCATCCAATGTAGGCTCACAAACATAAAGACACGCTAAGCAGCATGATATAGGGGATCACATTACGCACATGCAATCACAAAGAACATAGAAAAACATAAAGCTAGTATTACACATGCAAGCCAACCTAAAGCAAGTCATCTATATTTGATCTTGTTCATCATATGCAGAAGGTGCATAACTAGCCAAAGGGACAACAACAAGTGTCGTACTAGGACAAGGCTATCTAACCCCTTTCCCTTAAATGTAGGACAAGGATGAGTCGAGATAGGTGATGAGAATGTGCTTTTTGCAATATAGAAATGGTTTGCATGAAATATAACACATGTAATATTGAGTATGCTATGATTCTACAACTATCACATGGAAAAGAGCAAAGGGTATACATTCTAGTCAATAATTTTATGTTCACGTATCAACTTTTGTAAAACACAACATTCATCAATAAGATGCCCAAGAGTTCTATGATATGCACAGTAAGACATGTTTGTACTTTTGTCATTTTTAACCTCTTTGATAGGTGGTAGCGTAATCAATCCTAGTAAGTTGATCCAATTTTTGTTCAGTCTCTATTATAGTGTGTAAGAATGGTAATTTCTTGAGCTTACAGGTCTTGGGTTTCTTACTTGTTTGGGAAACTTGTTGGGGTGGAGATGGAGGATCTAAGGCTACCTGATCATGTTCATGAGTCCTTAATTGGTATTTTGAAACAATTTTGTGAAAGATAATACCTTTCCTAGTAGGAGAGATAGCAGGAGAGGGAAAATATTGATATCCTAACCCCTTTGTATCTTCTGATGGTTTTTGTTCAGGCAATTGATGGATTTCATGTCCATTGATTTTAAAGCCTTGACCATAACTCTCTTCTAAGTTAATGGGTGTGTTAGTAGCTCGATGAGCATAGGATAGAAGAGTATCACTATTTTTCCTTGTTAACTAGTCCTTTCATGATTGATGGTTGAGGCTTTCTTTGTGTTTCAATTTCAGGATGTAGAAGGTTGAACATATCAAGTGATGGGATAATATGAGGTGTTGGTTGCTGCATGGATGGATAGAAGGATGTGTTGTTTTCAAGGTTACATAAGGAGTCTTGTATGAATTGTTGCATGCTATCTTTATCTTGGCCTAAGATTCCCACCTCATAGGGACATTCATTAGGAGGTGAAGGTTCATGAGTGTTATCAATTGCATTAGGATCGTCTTCAAATATACAACTTGAAACATCAACCAAATCTCTTAAGGACATCCATATTTTTCTAAAACACATATCCATGATGACTATTTGAATAAATATAATTTTTAGATCTAGAAGTGATGATTGACTGACGTTTTGAATGCAATTTTTTTATTTTGAACAATGCACTTATTTTAATCAATTGACTTGAATGCAAATAATTATAGTATATTGCAATTCCAGAAATTGAAACTAAGATCTGCAAACAACAAGATATAAAGTAGACAAAGAGACTTATTGTTGGAAATACAAGGGCAGACAACTGAGAGGGGGGGGGTGAATCAGTTGTCACATAAATTCAAAACTTATTCCACTTATTAACCCTATTCTCAGATCTGATTATTAACCATGAAAACATAAATCATCAACACATCAGAAACACACATAACACCAAGATTTTTTACGTGGAAACCCTATTAGGGGAAAAACCACAGTGGAGGTCAATCCATAAGATTATAACCTATTAAAAGTATAATGAAAATGAAATATGGGGAATGCACATGCATTCAAGCACACTGCCTAGAGCTCACTGCTTAGTTACAAAGGAAGACACATTGTCTTACAAAGAGATTCAGATTACAACTATCAGGATTTTGAACTGAGAAAATAACATCTGCTAATGCTTGATTACAATTCCAATTAAGCACATAAACACTTCTCCACTCTTCTTCACTCTTCTTCACACTCTTCTTTTCCTTCGAATGATTTAGAACATTATTCATGCACACACACATTTGACGTACTTCAAATGAAATGAACAATCACTTATATATCCGTAGCATGAAATTTCATCGCTACAAGTTGGCCATAAAGAAATAATAAAATGAATATAAACTGTCTGCCCAAAACATTTAAGATTATTAATGCTAATCAACCAAGGTCGGCCACAACTTAGTGAGGATCCAAATCAACATCTCTAGCACGAAAATGCTTCAATTAATTTCTCCTCGAAGATCCACAACACGCTACAAACACTATGTCGGCCAAGAACAACGATCAATCACAACATCAATGCACACAAGAGAAAATCGCCAACCACAAGCACAACGATCAATGTAGACGTGCAACAAAGATAGAGAATAATCTAGAAACATCCAAAAGCATCACAAATCACAAGAGAAACATCCAAAACAATTGCACTAACTAAAATAGCATCATCTTCAATTAGGAACACCAACTGAAGCAACAAAAAAATTGTCAGAATGAAAATCTTCATAACTCGATCAAATCTTCATGCAGATCTCTGAAACTCGACGTGGATAAACTAGATACACTCAACAACACACCCTTTAGTCCACAACCTTTGATCATCAACGTACAAAAATAATCGACATACTGAACTTCATTTCACCACTGACAACCTGCAATTCATTTATTACAATTTTCTCAATATCCTCGACATATACAACTTCAAATACATTAATGCTAATAGTGTTGACATCAATGACAACCACATATCAACAACACAACCACAACATCTAACAATCGCCCCCTTTGGCATTGATGGCAACACATGATGTGAAAAACACCATCAACGCAACTAACTCTTGACACTTACTCCCCCTTACGATTTGACTCATCTTCTCCTCAATACTTTCACATAATATTTCACCTCACAAGGCTCTTCTCCTAAGATAATCTTAGTTTTTCACATGACTCTTCTCCCCCTTTGACATCAATTACAAAGATCTCTAAGCTCTGAACCACATATCTGAACATCTGACTACTCCCCCTGAGTAGCAACCACCACACCATCAATTTGAATTAAGATATGATTGTGAAATGCACAGAGTGATGCAAAGCAATGCATCCTTAGTTCTGATTAGGAGGGGTAATCACCCCTAACTTCCCTTTGAGATACTCAAAATTATCCTTAGGCAACGACTTGGTAAAAATGTTTGCAATTTGCTCCTTAGTAGGCACATACTCCAGTCTGACTTCCTTTTCACTTACCTTCTCCCTCAAAAAGTGAAACTTGATAGATATATGCTTTATTTTTTAATGTAGCACCAGATTCTTGGAAATGTTAATGGCACTTGAGTTGTCACAGAATATAGCAATAGGCTCATCATATATAATTCTGATATCCTTTAGCATCTGCTTCATCCATAGGACTTGAGTACAATTGTTAGCAGCAACAATGTATTCGACCTCTGTAGTAGACAAGGAAATGACATTCTGCTTCTTGCTTAACCATGAAATTAGCTTCTTACCTAAGAAAAATGCTCCACCACTAGTACTTTTGTTGTCATTCACATCTCCTACCCAATTAGCATTAGCAAAAGCAATCAAGGTAAGATCATCATCTTTAGGATACCATAGGCCAAGATCAACAATTCCCTTCAAGTATCTAAAAATTCTCTTCACAACAGTCACATGAGATTCCTTTGGATTAGTTTGAAATCTTGCAACAATACATACAACATTCATGATATCAGGCCTAGTTTGAGATAAATACAACAATCTACCAATCATTGATTTGTATCTTGTCTGATTTGCTTTCAGAGAATCATCTTATGTTGTCAATTTGCATCCGGTCACCATAGGTGTACCAACTGGCTTTGAATCTTCCATACCAAACTTCTTCAACAATTCCTTCACATATTTGGATTGAGATATAAAAATCCCTTTATCTAACTGAGTAATTTGCAATCCCAAAAAGAATTTCATCTCACCAATCATGGAAATCTCAAATTCATTCTGCATCTCATTAGCAAACTTCATGCACAAACCATCATCTCCTCCAAAAATGATATCATCAACAAAGACTTCAACAATCAAATCTTTATTATGATCAATCTTGAAATATAGATTACTATCAATAGTACCTTTGTTAAATCCAAGCTTCAACAAATACTTATCCAATCTTGCATACCATGCTTGAGGGGCTTGCTTGAGTCCATACAATGCTTTCTTTAACCAACACACCATATCTTCCTTATTAGTCAACTGGAATCCATCAGGTTGCTCAACATACACTTCTTCCAATTCACCATTTAGAAAAGCTAATTTGACATCCATCTAATAAACTTTGTAATTCTTGTGAGCAACATAGGCAAGAAATAATCTTACAACTTCAATTCTAGCAACATGGGAAAAGGTCTCTTCAAAATCTATTCCTTATATCTGTGAATATCCTTTACATACCAGTCTTGCTTTGTTTCTAACCATTTCACCTAGCTCATTCAGTTTGCTTCTAAAGACCTATTTGGTTCCAATGACATTCTTATCCTTAGGTTTGGGAAAAAGAATCCATGTATCATTTTTCTTAATCTGTTTTAACTCATCTTTCATTGCTTCAACCCAATGCTCATCTTTACATGCTTCATTCACACTAGTAGGCTCAATCTTTGAAATCAAGAAATACTCTTATGCAATCTTTCTCCTAGTCTGGACACCTTTGTTCTTGTCACCTATAATCTGATCTTCTGAATGATTCGGTCTTACATACCTCAAAGTCTTCTCAGGATGTTCTTCAACTTCAGGGTCTTATGTTCTCTCTTTTCCTCTTTCACCAATTTCTCCTTCATTTTCTTGATTTACCGAATTGATTTGCACTTGATTTGTAGTCTGAACTTGCTTTCATTTGTTTGTACTATTATCTTGATCATCAGAGTCATATCCACAGGTTCTGGATAGTGTACCTAAGTCTTCATCAACCTTAACATTTGCACTTTCAACCATTTTCTTCAATATTTTATTGTAACACCGGTAGGCCTTGCTTTTAGTAGAATAACCCAGAAAGATACCTTCATCACTCCTAGCATTAAATTTCCCTGTCTTCATCTCTCTTAATATAACATTTGCTTCCAAATATCTTGAAGTATTTGATAGTAGTATTTTGACCACTCCATAGCTCAAAAGGGGTCTTACCAATATCACCTTTGATTTGTACCCGGTTGAGTGTGTACACAGTAGTACTCATAGCTTCTCTCCAATAGATATGAGGAACATTTCCTTCTAGCGTCATAGTTCTAGCAACATCTTCAATTGTTCTGTTCTTCCTTTCCACAACTCCATTTTGTTGAGGGGTCCGTGGTACAGATAATTGCTCTTTATTCCATGTTCACAAAAAGATTTAAATTCACCGGAAGTGAATTCACCACCTCTATCTGATCTCATACATTTAATCTTCAAACCTATTTTTGTCTCAACCATAGCTTTAAAGATCTTGAACTTTTTTAGTGCTTCAAATTTCTCCCTTAAGAAAGTAACCCATACCATTCTAGAATAATCATCAATGAGTAACATGAAATACCTGTAACCTTGTAAACTTATGACCTTAGAGGGACCACATAGATCAGTATGCACAAACTCTAACAATTCATTTGAATAATTTTTTTTACTCCAAAATGAAATCCTAGTTTGCTTTCCCAATTGACATTCCTTGCATATTGCATTAGTAGGTTTCACCAACTTAGGTAGATCTCTCACAACCTTAGTGGAACTTATATTGGAAATATTATCAAAGTTAACATGACACAACCTCCTATGTCATAACCAAATTTCATCAACTTGAGCAATCAAGCAACTTTTACTAGCAACACTCAAGTGAAAGATACTACCTTTTGTTTTTGTACCTGATGCAATTTCATTTCCGGAACTCAATATTCTGTACTTTCCATCCTTGAACTGAAGATTGTACCCCTTATCAACCATTTGACCAACACTTAAAAGATTATGCTTCAAGCCTTCCACATACAAAATATCATCAGTATTATGCTTACCATCAAGAGAAATGCATCCTCTTCCACGGATCACACTAGCTGTATTATTATCAAATCTCACAACACCACCATCATACTTTTCCAAGCTTACAAACTTACTTTTGTCTCCTATCATATGATGTGAACATCCACTGTCAATCACCCATTCATCTTTCTCTTCAACTCGAACAACTAGGGATTTCTCCACATTTGTACAATTGACAAATTCAGTAGATACAAGATTATTTTCTTTGATAGAAATAAATACCCATTCATCATCACTTTTATTTCCTTTTTTAGATTCATCATCGGTCACACCTTCATCAGCAGCATAGTAACACTTCTTCTGAAATCTAGGCTTGTTATGTCTTGGTTTAGCATCTCTTTCTAGACACCTTGATGCAAAATGACCTATCTTATTACAAGAAAAATATTTAAGAGGAAATTTTCCTTCGTACTTACCTTTTCCTCTCGGTACTCTTTTGACAATAAGTGCTTCCATCTCTTCTAGCTCTCTTTCTTCTTCTTCAATCTATTTGATTTCATCTTCATACTTGAATGTCTTTCTAGATGAAATCTCACCTGGATCATATCCCTGCCTATCTCTTCCAAAAGTAGTAGCCTTAAATGCATATTCAACCTTAGGAAGGGTATCACCAAATTCGCTCAACTCAAAAGCATTCAGCTTACCAACCAACGTATTTTTGGTTATGCTTGTTATAGTCCAGAGATCTTCAATATCACTAGCTTTGACTTTGTAAGAATTAGGCAAGAATCTAAGCACTTTAACAACAACCTTAGATTCATCCATCTCTCCACCAACACATCTAATACCACATACAAGTTCATTCACTCTTTTGTAGGGTTAGAAGACAGATATCTAACAGTTAAATGTAGATTTAATCAATAAAATAGAGAAATAAAACACACAGAAAATTATAGCAGAAACAAGACAACACAGAGAATTTAACGTGGTTCACCCAATCTGGGCTACATCCACAAAACCGTAGCCATCCAATGATTTTATTATCCAATGCAAAACATATTACAATCTCGCGAATAATCACCTTTTTCTACATATTGTAACCCCCATCCCAACCCCTTATAACAAGATTTTTAGAAACTTCCAGAATTACGGTTTTACAAAGTCGCTTTTTAGAAGCTTCTAATGAGGATACATGCCGAGGTGTACAGTATAGCATGATCAGTCACCACATACCAACAATCTCCCACTTGGAGACTGATCCTGCACGACACTGTTGCACTTACAACTCCCATTGGAAACAAGTACCTTGAACCTTGCTGATCTATTATACCTGAATTCAACCTTGAAGGCCAACCAAAGTTGAAGAGGAGCTCATCTTCCCCCTTTTCACCACTTTCTAAACATATCCGTTGGATTGGAATCTATATGTATCTTGTCCAACTTGACCTGTCCATCCTCCAACACTAACTGAATGAAATGATATCTCAACTGTATGTGTTTTGTTTTAGAGTGCAAGGCATAATTATTTGCAAGATGTATAACACTTTGGCTATCTGTAAACAAGTAACTTTCAGCCTGTTGTTTTCCTAACTCTTCCATGAAAATTTGCAACCATATCATCTCCTTTGCTGCCTTTGTTGCAACAACATACTCTGTCTCTGTGGTGGATGAAACAACCACCTTTTGTAATTGAGAAATCTAACTCACTGTTGTCCCACCAATTGTAAATACATAGCCTGTGGTACTTCGCCTGGTATCAATATCCCCTGCCAAATCTGAGTCAACATATCCTTTTAAATCAGTATTAAAGCCCCCAAAACATAAACATTTATTAGATGCACCTCTCAAGTACTTGAGAATCTATTTTACCACAGTCCAATGCTTAACACCGGGATGACTCATATACTTGCTAACAACTCCTACAATATGTGCAATATCTGGTCTTGTGCATACCATGACGTACATTAAACTACCTACAGCTAAAACATATGGTACTTTGGACATTTTTTCTTCCTCCTCTTGTGTCTTCAGACACATATCCTTAGTCAACTTAACATAATTGGGCAAAGTTTTGCTGACAACTTTTGCATTTTCCATATGAAATCTCTACAACACCTTCTCAACATAATCAACCTGAGACAAACAATTTTCTATTTTTCCTATCTCATGTAATCTTTATACCAAGTATTTGTTTTGCTTCCCCCAAATCCTTCATAGTAAATGAATTTGCTAACTGTTGTTAACTCCCTTATGTGATCCATGTTAGACTCCACTACAAGCATATCATCAACATATAAACATAAGATAATGTAGTTATCATCATCTAACCTCTTAAAATAAACACAATGGTCTGAATTACAACAACTGTAGCCTTGCTCAGCCATAAAATTGTCAAATTTAATATACCATTGCCGAGGTGCTTTTTTCAAGTCATATAGACTTTTTTTCAATCTGCACACAAATTTCTCCTTACTTTTGACCTCAAATCCTTGTGGTTGTTCCATATATATTTTCTCTTCCAAATCACCATGGAGAAAAACTATTTTAACATCAAGTTGTTCTAAATGCAAATCTTCAGCATCCACAATACTTAAAACAATACAAATTAGAAGTCATTTTAACAACAAGAGAAAATATTTCATCAAAATCAATACCCTTTTTCTATGCAAATCTCTTTACAATTAATCTGGTTTTAAATCTTTGCTTATCTCCATCCTCCTCTTTTAGCCTATAAACCCATTTGTTTGATAAAACCTTTTTACCTGCAGACAATTTGCATAATTCCCAAGTCTGATTTTTTAGCAAGGAGTCTATTTCTTCTTACATTCCATGTTCCCACTAAACCTTGGTATCCACCTGCATAGCTTTATCATAACATTCTGGTTTACTAGCATCAGTCAATAAAATATAATACAAAAAGGGAAAAAAATATTTCTAGAGGTCTACTTATCCTTAAAGATCGTCTAACATTCACTGGAGTTTGTGGTATTTGTTGTTATTGTTGTTGTGGAGCATGACGAACCACTAAAATATTGTTGTTTGGTGTATCATTTATCACTACATAATCCTTTTCTTTCTTTTCATGCTGTTGCAACTGATCTTTGTACAACACTTTTTCATTGAATATGACATCCTTGTTTCTCACAATTTTTTGATTTTCAAAATTCCAAAGCCTATAACCAAATTCATCAATGCCATATCCAACAAATATACATTTATTTGATTTTGCATCAAGCTTAGTTCTATTTTCAAAATCTACATGTACAAATTCTTTACAACCGAAGGCCTTGAGAAAAGAATAACTCACCTTCTTACCTGTCCATGCTTCCTCTGGAATACCACAACCCAAAGGATTAAAAAGACCTCTATTGATTAAATAAACAATAGTGTTTATAGCCTCTGCCCACATGTTTAAAGACAAACTAGCATGCCATTTCATAGTCTGTGCATGCTCCGTTATTGTTCTGTTCATGCGCTTAACCACTCCATTTTGCCGTGGAGCTCTTGGAACCATTTTCTGCCTACAAATACCATTGGAGGAACAATAATCTTCAAACTCTTTGTTACAATACTCACCACCATTATCAGATATGAAACATTTTCACTTTTTACCTATCTTATTCTCAACCAAGTTTCTCCATTTATTAAAAGTTTCAAATACATTAGATTTCTGCCTAAGGAAATAAATCCATACCTTGTTGCATCATCAATAAAAGTGACATAGTACCGAGAGCCACCGAGAGAAGATACTTGAGCTGGTCCCCATACATCCATATGCACAAGCTCCAATTTCTCATTTTTCTTTTGCTTCCCATCTTTGAGAAAAATAACTCTCTTTTGTTTTCCATACACAACTTTCACAGAAATCCATATTAACACATTTTAGACTTGGTAAGACATTCTTTGAATGAAGTACTTTCATACATTTTTCACTTATATACCCAAGTCTATTATGCCATGGTGCTAATTCAAAATCCACTTGACAACTATCTGATTTTCTGCCTGCTAAACTACAACAATTTTTCTTGAACATTGATTTTTATTTACAATAACTAAAGTAGAAGAAACAATATGACCTGTACAAAGATATAAGGTGCCTACTTTCACACCTTTTACTGCCACTAAGACACCTTTTGTAACCTTCCAATTTTATCACTAAATGTAACAATACAACCTTCATCATCTAGTTGTCTTGTTGAAATTAAATTTCGTTTTAACTTTGAAATGTGCCTTACCTCATGTAGTAGCCAATGATTCCCATTTTGCAACTTAATCTTGATTCTTCCATTTCCAACAATCTAATAGGGTTCATTATCTCCCAAATAAACCAGCCCAAAATCCCCTTGGACATAATCAAGAAAATAACTTCTATGGGGCATAGCATGAAATGGAGCTCTTGAATCTAACACCTAAGAATCATCAACATTATCAAGGGAAATAATCAAAACATCATCATCAGATTTATTACTTACCACATTTGCCTCTTTATTGCCTTCCTTTTTCTCCTTTATTTTTCTAAGATCAACAATCTTTCTTTAAATGACCCGGCTTACCACAATACCAACAATCCCTCTTGTCTCTAGATTGAGACCTTTTATCCTTTGATTTTCCTCGTGACTTCCCACAAATTCCATGATTGTTTCCTCTCTCCTTTGTTTTGCCCCTGCTTTCTGCATTTAAAACACTGCCTGATGTGGATGTTCCACTTGAGCTTTTCTTATGAATTTCCTCGCTCAAAATAACACCAACAACATCATCAAATTTCAATCATTACCAAACTATTCCAGGTTTCTGGAAAAGAACATAAAATCAAAAGAGCCCTTAATTCTTCATCAAAGTTTACATTTATATAAATTAATTGACTGGTAACCGTATTAAACTCATTTAAATGATCAACAACTGACCCACCTTCTACCATTTTCATATTAAATAAACGCTTCATAAGAAATAACTTATTCGAAGTGGAAGGATTTTCATATAACTTCACCAGGGTTTCCATCAACTCTTAAGTTGTCTTTGTTGTTGTAATATTAAATGCCACCGATTGTGCTAGGCATAAACGAATGGATCCCAATGCCTTTCTATCCAAAAATTTCCATTCCTCATCACTCATTGTTGCCGGTTTCTTGACTATTCCTTCCAATGGTCTCCATAAATCCTTCTAATAGAGATGACTTCCATCTACATCTTCCATAACTGATAGTTCTACCCATTGAATTTATCTACCTTCAATTTACCCTCGTCCGCCATTGCTCCCACTTAACCGTGAGACTCCCACTCAACCGTGGGACTTTCCTACAGATGATAATCAAACACAACCCACTCTGATACCACTTGTAGGGTTAAAAGGAAGATATATAACAATTAAATGCAAATTTGATCAATAAAATAGAGAAATAAAACATAGAAAATTATAGCAGAAACAAGACAACACAGTGAATTTAACGTGGTTCACCCAATCCGGGCTACATCCACAAAACTGTAGCCATCGAATGATTTTATTATCCAGTGCAAAACATATTACAATCTTGCGAATAATCGTCTTTTTCTACATACTGTAACTCTCATCCCAACCCCTTATAACAAGCTTTTTAGAAGCTTCCAGAATTAGGGTTTTACAAAGTCACTTTTTAGAAGCTTCCAACAAGGATACATGCCGGGGTGTATAGTATAGAATGATTAGTCGCCACATACCAACATATTTGCATAAAAGTATTAATGTTCTCATCATCACCCATTTTCAACCTTTCATATTTCCTTTTCAAACTCTACAACTTAGCAATCTTACATTAGCATCACCTTCATACAAGGTTTCCATCTTTTTCAAGATCTCATGAGCAGTCTTTAGATCCATAACATTTGTTATCTCAGAATCAGTCAAAGCACTCAACAAGGCTTCCTTAGCCTGGATATTATACTCATCATCTTTGATCTCAGCAGAAGTAGTAGGACCATTCTGTGGAATAATATACCTATTACTTGTAATGCTCCAGTAGGGTTCACGAATGCATCTCAGATGACACTCCATTCAAGTCTTCCACAAAGAATAATTTGTTCCACCAAATATCAGACTATCTTTCTTGTAACTTGCCATCCCGGATCACCTTAAGCTGTTAAACTTCTTCCAAGGAACCTGCTATGATACCAATTGCTGGCAATACAAGGGTAGACAACTGAGAGAGGGGGTGAATCAATTGTCATAGAAATTAAAAACTTATTCCACTTATTAACCTTATTCTTAGATCTGATTATTAACCATGAAAACATAAATCATCAACACATCATAAACACACATAACACCAAGATTTTTTTTATGTGGAAACCCTGTTAGGGGAAAAACCATGGTGGAGGTTAGTCCACAAGATTATACCTTGTTAAAAGTATAATGAAAATGAAATATGGGGAATGCACATGCATTCAGGTACACTACTTAGAGCTCACTGCTCAATTACAAAGGAAGACACACTGTCTTACAAAGAGATTCAGATTATAGCCATTCAGATATTGAACTGAGAAAATAACATCTGCTAATGCCTGATTACAGTTCCAATTAAGCACATAAACACTTCTCCACTCTTCTTCACTCTTCCTTCGAATGATTTAGAACATTATTAGCGCACACACACATTTGACATACTTCAAATGAAATGAACAATCGCTTATATATATCCACAACATGAAATTTCATCGCTACAAGTCGACCATAAAGAAATAATAAAATGAATATAAACTGTTGGCCCAAAACATTTAAGATTATTAATGTGAATCAACCAAGGTCGGCCACAACTTAGTGAGGACCTAAAGCAACATCTCCAGCATGAGAACACTTCAATTAATTTCTCCTCAAAGATCCACAACATGCTACAAACACTATGTCAGACAAGAACAAGAAAAACATGAACACGCAAGAGAAAATCGCCAACCACAAGCACAATGATCAATGCAAATGTAAAAAAAAGATAGAGCATAATCTAGAAACATCCACAAGCATCACAAATCACAAGAGAAGCATCCGCAACAACTGCACTAACTGAAATAGCATCATCTTCAATCAGGAACATCAATTGAAGCAACATAAAAACTGTCAGAATGAAAATATTCATAACTCAATTAAATCTTCACGCGGATCTCTAAAACTTGACTTGGATAAACTAGATACACGTAGAAACAAAACCTTTAGTCCACAACCTCTGATCATCAACACACAAAAATAACCGACATACTGAACTTCACTTCACCATTGACAACCTGCAACTCATTTATTACAATTTTCTCAATATCCTTGACATATACAGCTTCAAATACATTAATGCTAATAGTGTTGACATCAATGACAACCACATATCAACAAAAAAACCACAACATCCAACACTTATGCCCAATTTTTTTGAAATTGACCTATACAAGGACAAATTCACCCTAGGGCAAATGGGTCTTTGCACATGGGTTTGAAAAATTAAAGTCTGAGTTTCTGAATTAATGTTTAAGGTCTCTATTTTAGGTTGCAAATAGATTATTTCAGTTGTAGTTTTTCAAAATTTTATGGTTAGATGCCAATGTAATTTGATGGAAAACAACCAACAAAATGACAATTTTTAGATGCAAATTTTGTTGATTTTTTTGATGTAAATGATTGAAAGACACTAATATATAAAATGATGTAATTTGTATGCAATATTTTTGTATTTTTGTGATTTTAGATGATGTAAAATGCAATTTTGAATGATGAAAGATGTGATTTTGAAACCTAAATGAGATGTAAAACTAACTAATGCAAATCAGAATTTATGATGTACAATGTCGGGTTCACCAAAATGAAATGAATAAAATGAAGGGATATGTGTTGGATGGAAGGATGGATGTAGGGGGTTGGATATGTGATGGAATGATCTAACACACTTAAAAGTTTCTTAATTTCATTAGAAAAAGAGATCTCCCAATAAAGGATTGATTGTTAACCTTGAGGCGAGTCAATCCTATTAGGAGGGTCTGTTGTTTTCTTATGATAGAAATGACTGGTTGGCTACTTTGGGAGATAAATTTAAATGCATTAAGAAACTCAATTGTATGACCTAACACTTGAAATGCATAATATTATGATAGCAAGATCGAAAATAGTAATCTATAGGTAGATATGAGAAGGGAATAATGGTATGCACTTGACCTAAAAAGCAGGGTCTGAGCTCTATAGCAGAACCGATTCACCCTAGGGCGAATGGGTCCTAGTGCAGGGGTCCAAAATATGATTTTGCAGTCCTCAGATCATGGATCTAAGCTTCTAATTTCTCTAGGTTTGACTATCAGGAAGCTGGAAATAAAATTTGTAGGTGAGTTTCATAGATTGACAATAATGATGACAACTTTGACAACTTTAAAAAATTACTCTTTTGATCAATCTTTAGTCCTTCTTCACCTATAAATCCACACATACAAAGAGAGAAGAAAAATTGTTTATTTTTGGGTGAATAGAGGTTTACCTTAGTCGAACCCCAGTTTGGTAATTAAACCTTAATGATAAAACAATGGTAAATGGAAGGAATTGATGAATGAACAATGCTATGTCACAACTCATCAAACACTTAATGGCTTCTCTTAGAGGACTGAAGTCTAACACATCTCTCTAAGGCTTGGATCTTGCATGAATTGGCTTGATTGATTACTTGATTTGATGCTTGAATGCTTGAAACCTACATCACAATGTTAGCTCCAAAACATGACATGAACACACGTGAACTTTGACATGATGATACGATCTTGATTACTGCTATAGATGATTGATAAATCTTCTCTTCAATGCTCTTGACAATAATATTTTCTCTTGGTAGCGTGTCATAATAATGCTTAGATTTGAATTGATAAAATAACTATATATTTATAGGTGTTTATCTAATTTTCCAAAATTCAGATTCCACAAGCTGACATTTGAAACTTGAATTTGAATCATTAAAATTCCACCAAAAATATATTAAAATTGGGATCTAGCACTTAAAGATGACCTATTCGCCTTTGGGAAAATGGGTCCTAAGACCTAAGTCTAGGACACAATTTTCAAGGTGTTTGAATTAATGTTGGCAATTGTTTAATATAGGTTTCCCCTTCAAAAAACGTGAATAATAAGGTTTGGAATGAATAATTTAGGTAAATAGAAGCTCAATTAAGTCCAATTAATTAAGGATATGCAAACATAGTGTGAAAATGTAAAAGTGCACATTTTTCTACACTATAATTAATTGACTAAATTAAGCTATCTTAAATTATTATTTTTACGTGCAACTTTATTAAATTAATTATTTTATTAAATAGACTTATTTTATAGGAAAAATAAAATATAATTTCTCAAATATTTGAAATGGTGTTATAAAAGGGAATTGCAAAGGAGAAATTCATATCTTTTGGAAAATTCATCTTTTATTGTAAAGTTTGGATAATTTTTTCAAGTGTGAAATTAAGGACAAAAATCTTATGGAAAATTGGTTTTATAGAAGGATTTATTTCTAATTCATGATATCAAGTTTCCACAATCCAAAATGTTCTCTTTCAATGACTTCTGGATTAGATCATGTGAGAATTTTTGCATCAATGTTTTGGATCTCTTTGCTTTCATCCCGATGATGGATCATAAAGTGTGATCCGAAACGTGGATGCAAAAATTCTCACATGATCTAATCCAGAAATCATTGAAAGAGATTTATTTCTAGTCAATTTAGAGCGGGTTCATTCATAATTCACCAGTGTGCAAAAAGATTGGTGATTTAAAATTTGTAATTAAATATTTAATTTTTGAGAATTTATTGATAATGTAGATTGAAAATTTTGTTGAGTGGGTTTTAAGCATGACATGGTAGAAATAAAACAAGAGGGGGCAAGAGCGAGTGATAAAGAAGGTGATAAAGACAAGTAATAGAGAGAGGGGGAGAAAGAGAGGTTAGAGAGATAGAGATAGGGAGGGAGACACAAGTGTGTGTGTGAGATATATATATATATATATACAAATAATATTATATTATTTATCATACTATATTATTATATTATATAGTATATACAATATATAATATATAATATAAATATTTTATATTTATTATATTATTTATATATAAATATAATAATAATATTATATAATATAATTTGCCATTTTAAATTCTTCTTTGCACAACGTGCTTTATATATAAATGAAAGAGATAAAGGGTGTGAGAGTGGATGCTAAGAAACTATCGACAAGGAGTTAAAAGAGTGCACAAATTCACAAGGCAACACACAACAAAAACCAATGAATAGGTGACGAGATAGAAAAATGTGATCCATTCAATTGTCTTACATTGATATAGATGTCAAGATAGCCGTAGATCCATGAAAATGTTGTTAGTGTTGTAGCTGCAGGAGATATTTTCTCCTTGATACATTTATATTTTTCCCTTAGTACATTTTGATCAAGGTAGGTCGGCCTTATTTTTTATAAATAAAATTTGTATTTACTAGGTCGGCCTTAGAAAGAAGGCCGCCTAGTTGGGTATAAATAGAGGATGAAGTCCTCTCATTTCACAATCAACTCATCCAATTCAAGTTCGCACTTTAGCAGTAGTTCGCCAATTTTAGCAGGGGATTCAATTTCAAGAAATGTCTTCATTTATATTTTGCTTCAAGGAGAAGTGTCTCCATTCTTTGTATTAGATTCGGCCTTGTGTTGGGCCTAATTTGTATGCAGTTTCAGCATTTATTCTTCTAATAAAGAGATCATTTTGCTAGGTTTTTCTCCCTCAAGTAGGAGGGTTTTACCGGGGTAAATCGTTGTGTTCTTTGATCTGTGTTGTATTTTTGCTTATTTGCATTTTTGATCTAAAACTAACAAATATGTCACCTTAATTCATAGAGGGAATGCCTTCAACATAAATAAACATAAATAAAAATTTCTTTGAGCTACACCAAATGGAAATATAGTGCTTTTTTGGTCTTTCTTTGAATTAAAAAAAACAACTTTCCCTTATTTTTATGAACAACTCAACATATTTTTTTTACTCCTAAGAGGATATTCTATTGATCAAAATTGAATTTTACATTGGATTGTGCCACTTGGGAAACATTTGAAGTTCCTCCCAAACCAAAAATTTCAATCCTTGCCCAGAAATCAAGGGCCTCATAGGACCCAATTCCCTATTGTCAACATACTTCCCTTTCCTATCACGTAACAAATAATCCATATTTTACAAAAATGCCACTTTGGGCTTGACCAAGACACAAAATTTTCCAAGAGATTACCTTGTTGGTATTGTGACAAACAAAAATATATTACTTTAACGCTTGAGGCACGACATATCAATCTGCTAGATCTTGGATGTAGTCTAAGAATTCATCAATCCAATACCAGTTTAGATACATCACTATCCATACTAGTTTCTTGAGAAAGCTCAGGCCGTGCACCGCCTTTGATCTATGTTGTGGATGTTCTGTACCTGAAAGGTCCAATATGAAGGGGTATCTTCTTACATTCACTCCAAGAGTGAACAACAGATGAAGGTCTCTTGTACGAGGGATTCCTTGACCCACCGCGCCATTACAATAATATCTTTAATGCCCCCCAAATACTCCTGGCGAATTAGATCTCACTAGTGTAAGGGTCATTCCTTTTGAAGTGTTTAAATCTAGTAACGGTACCAATTCCACCTTATGCTTGAGTTTATGATAGTTCCTTCTTTTCGCTCTTTAGGCATTGTTGTTGTGTTGTATTAATTAAAACACTTACTACAAGACCACTCCACAAAACTCTGGGCCACATTCGCCTAGTTTTGGACTGGTAGTCTCTTCTTTGGTTGAAGCAACATTATTGACTGGGAATGAAAATGAGGAAGCAATAGAAGAAAATGATTATATTGTCCAAAGGAGGATGTAATGTCCAAATCTACACATTCCTTTATTTATAATCAGTGAAATTCCAAGATTTTTTTGCTTCGCTTTGAATGTTGTTTTTGTTTTGGCAATGCTTTTTTATTTGACTCTCTAGATGTGACTTATGGTGAAATTGTTCAATCTATCTATTTCTTTAACAACCATATCTAGATATTCCTGCAATTTCCAATTTTTAATTTTATTTTCCCTCATAACATTTACCACTAGCATTTAATCCCCTTCTATATCTACTCTCTGATCTTGATTTATTGGTAGAGTTGGAGGCCACACAAAAGTGCTTGGAATTCCGCTTCAATGTTTGTTCCCTTTGGGATGGATTTTGAAATATTTTAAACCACCTATCCCTTCAAGTCCCTTAATATACAACCAATGCTTGACGCTCTCAGATTGCCCCTAGTTGCTAATGTAACTTATACCAACTAGATTTGGGAGGTATCCATTCTGCCTCCTGTTGAGGGTCAAAATAACACAACATTAAACATAATATTACTATTCTATTTCTCTTGAAAGAGAAAGACAACACACGGTAATCTAAATCCCAAGGTCCTGGTAATTAGTTCTCAATTATGTTGATGTCGCTCAATGGTCAATATAACTGTAATGTGCAAGGGGATTTTGCTGGTAACAAGGAACGAAACCGCATGGAATCAACTATTCTACATTTGGGGGTTTAAAGAAAGATAAAAAGATGGATCAGAGCTTTAAAACTAGAAGAACATGAATAAAACTACTTAACATCTAGACATTCATACCAATAATGAGTATTTCTTCATCCAATCACAACCATGACATGAAACAATCCATAGAATAATCTATACCATTGCATGCATCCATAGTGCTAATTCAATCACCATAACTGTTCACCAAACTTCCTTCATAAAATTTTGAAACAAACCATTCACTCATTATCAAAACACAGATCAAATAGATGCAACAACAATTCATTCACATATAACTTAATGAAACAATCTTAAATCCAGTTCCTTCTATTGACTTTCATCAAATAAGAAACAGTTAGGCGCAACAAAAATCACTAGCATATGGATTGATTATATAGCATTGATCATCAAAATAGGTCCAACTTGATAACATCAAACTTATATGAAGCTGTAAAACTGTATCTAAATAAACTTGAAATTTCAGAGTATTTGCTTAGTTCAATTATGGAAAACCTTATTTGCTATCATTAGGTGGCTAAACTTGCTTCAATTATCTGAACTTTACAAAATGGAACCAAATAATACATATAGGTCAAGCATGCACAAATTTCTCCCAATTTGGAATCCAGATCCACAAATCAAGGAATCAGAACTAAATGAAGAACCAAACTGTTGAACTCTTGATTTAGAAGATTGGAGCAAAATGTTGCACAAATTCTAACATTCAAAATAGAAGATGGAATTGAAGAAGAGAACTGGAGTCTAATCCACATCAAAGCCCTGTACAAGAGGAGAGAAGGAGATGTTGTGTCCAATGAAGAGAAGGTGTTCTGCTGCCAACTTATCCCTGCATTGCATGCTCAAGGATGTACTCATCATAATTAGAAAATAGTTGTTGAAGTGCATCTGAATCAGACCCATCCAACCAATCACCTTCAAATTTAATCCTCTTCAATTGTGCTGAAACCAATTTTTGCACTTCCTTTAATTTAATCACTTCGCCTCTAATAGCCTTTGCCTCTTCTCTGATGTCCATAAACCTATCCAATAATAAAAAATCTCCATCATCTCCCTTTTGCATTACCTCTTCAAACCTACTTCTCCACTTCTCCCTCATTTTATCCAAAGAAAGACCCTCCTTAACTGAGGTATCCAGATTGACCAAAATAGTCATGATTGCCTCTAATTCATCAATATGCTGATTTAAATCCTTACTCAAGTCTTGCATTTCACCTTTATGTTCATGAACAAATTTGGATTTATATCTTATTATCCCCATAGTTTTCTCAGTAAAATCTATATTGTCCTCCTCAAGAATTGACTGCTCAAGCAAAGTGGACTGGGGTACCTTGCTAACATTCTTAAGCCTTTTGATATATTCTTTAAATTCCTCATCCTACTTATCTAAACCCTCAACATGCTAGTTCAAATCCCCTGCCAATTCAAGGGCGGTTTCATGAACTTTGAAGCTATAAATTAACACTTCATCAACCTCTTGATTGAGTTTGTCAATCCATCTTTCTAGCATTTCCACTTTACTCCTCATATGTACCAAGTCTTCAACTTCTTTCTTTGTCAATAAAACTGGAGTTTCAAGAGTTGCAGCTTGTTGAGAGATAGGAGTTGAGACTCCTTTAGAAACTTGTGCAGTTGATCTAATTGAGCCTTAAGCTCAACCTTCTTCTACTTGTCCTTGATTATCCAGGACTTGGTAGAGGAAGCCACTATATCAATCAAGTTCATTTGTTGGTTTCTTATAGGCCTTCCTAAATTTACCGTGCCCAATTGATAATCAGTCATCTGCATATCATCTCGGTTCTTATCCACCATTGGTATTGCACACTCAACAATGATTTCTCCTGTGTTAGTAAGCTTGGTGGAGTGAGGAACTCTAGACCTCTTCTTGGGTTTCTCCTTCTCAATCTCTTTCATCATTTCATCTCAGTTCAATGGTTGTGGTTGCACTACCTGCTTTCTTTCCAAATCCAGCTTCAACCATATAGGAGCAAGTGGGGTAGTAGCAACTTGAGCTGAAGAAGAGGTGACGACAGTAGAAGATAGAGGTTGTAATATTGTATTTCTAGGCTAAGAGTCAACGTCTTGCACATTTTGTTTCTCACTCTTTGCCTTGTCTTGTGCAAGCTTCTCGACCTCTTCCTTATCCCTCTGCTCCTACAGTTTCTTGGCTTCCAACTCCTTCTTCAGACGTTCCTCTTCTAGTCTCCTCTCCTCTAACACCGGTCTCTTTGCTTTTTTAATTCTTCAACATAATCCCAAGCTTCCTTTGACTTCCTTTCATATAATGCAAGCTCTTCCGCCTCCTTTTCCCTTTCCAAGCGTTCTTGTTCCTCCTTCTTCTGAGCCTCTTCTACAACCTTGAATTTGGCCTCAAGAGCTTCCTTTTCTCTTCTCTGAGCAGCCTTTTCCTCCAATTCATGAATCCACTGCTGCAAGACCAACTTGTCCCTCTCTTCCTTCATCTTGAGTTCCTTTTCCTTTTGTTGTTGTTGCTGAGCCAACTCATCAGCCTTGACCTTGGCCTCCAACTCCTGTTGCTTGATTTCCAAGTCAGATTGTGCTCTTGTATCCTCTTCTTGTTGTTTAGCGAATGCCTCAACTTGTGCCTTGGCATCAGCTTCTCTCTTGGCTTCCTCAAAGAGCTTCCATTGATCCTCCTCTATTAGCTCATGGTCAGTTCCTACATCATCTGTTACATCAAGGGATGCTACCTCATGAGTTTCCCTATTAGATGGAGTGGCCTCAAAATCTATTTCAATGTCATGTATCTCAATCTTTGGCTCCTTTTCTTTTAACAATTCAGCTTCCTTGTGAAGAGATCCAATAGTCATTTCCTCACTTGGATGCTCTGTAACCAGGGGTTGCGTAGATATTTCCTCTGCAAGTGAAGTTGAAGCACCAACCTATGTAGTGGCCTCCATAGGAAAATCTTGGGCAACAACTTCCTCTTCTGAATTTGGAGGAAGAAACTCCAATGGCTCCGTAGGAGGCAATCTCCTTTTTGTTCTTTTGTATTGGGTGGGGGCAACAGTCTTTCTTTTCTTAGATGTCTGAGCCTCTGACTGGTTAACCCTCAAGCTAACCCATTGCACACTTCTATCCAATACTAGCCTTGCAACCAACTTTATAGCGATAGACTCCTTAGCACTCCAATCCACCAAATCTAGATCCTTGGTGCCTATCTTGTCTGCATCATACAGGGGATCCAAAGTTACCCCATCGTCAGAAAATGTATCTGGAATATCCTCCTTTATCCCAAACTCAACCATGAGTGGGATAGGTATTCTCTCATAATTAATTCTCTGAAGATCATATTCATCCTGCAGGTCCATCCAAAAATCCTCCAATAAATTGAAATGCTTGTCAAGCACACTAGGAAGCAAAGTCTGCATCTTTTTCCTGGGATCATAGTGCTCCCTGGTAGTGTATAAACCCAGCCTAAGGTAAATCAATTCATCACAAACAACTTTAGCTGCCAGAGTGTGTGGATAGCTAAATTCACCCAATTTCATGTAGAATTTGTGGCAACCAGTCTTGTGCTTGGTGCCAAATTTAAAATTAACAGCCAAAGCCTGATATATAACTCCATTAAAACAATTCTATTGCCACAACACTTAGGAAGCAAATGGGGATGACCATCAAAACCTTCCAGTATGAAGTAAGTGAATGTAGGGTATTGGATAAACCAATGTACCCACTCATTGATAAAGGCCATTGCTTCCCTACTTAGTCTATATCCAACATCATCAGTGAGCCTATTAATGATAACATAGAGAATGACATCATTTACCCTTCTATAAGGTGACTTTGATGCCTACAAGGTGAGCTAATTATAGTGCTTCCATACTTTATTTTGTCCATCTACTTCTCCCAATATGCCAACTGTGTTCAATCTAGGAAAAATTCCCATTCTGGCAGCTACATAGACTACATAAGAGGTCATAAAGAAACTCTTGGTTTCTCTCATCCTCAACATTTGGTTATGAATGCTATTAGACACCACCATAGACCAGTCAAATTTTTGTTTGCCATCCAAGATAGTCTAGATAAATGGAAACATCCATTCTTTAAATTGAGAGGCATCCTTCTTTCCAAACACCCTGGAGAGCATCATTATTATGTCCCCAATCTCCTTATAGAAGTCTTCCCTTTTAGGCTAATCAGGAAGCTTAATAAGAGACTTCTTCTCTACCCTCGTCCAAGTCTTATTCATATGACTTCTGCTAGTTTCCTTCTTGTCACTATAGAGATTCAATGCTTCTGCTTCTTTTAATCACCTAGGATTTTGGGGAGCAGGTGCACCAAACATTAATCTGATCATTTGTGGTGTTAGATCAATGATCACATTTCCCTTTACATCCAGACACTGCCTAGTAGCAGGATTATATGCTCCATTCGCTACAAGAATCAATTCCGGACACTGGACAATCAAGGGGAAGAGTGCAACATGTGCCAACCTTGATTGAACAATTATTTTAGTTCTTCCTGTAACCTGGTCCTCACTGAATGTCTCTTCATACAATTCTTCATAGTTAAAAGAGCCTAGATTGGTGTCAGTAATATCAACCCATTATGAATCAACCTTACTAGCTGTGAGAGCAACTTCCTTATGTTTACATCTCAAAGTATATGGGAGCTACTCCACCTTAATCTTCTTTGGTTTGACTCCTTGTCTAGAAGTCTCTGTAGGTTGGCTCCTCTGGAAAGCCTCATCTAATGCTCTTGACATCTTCTAATTTTGCAATAAACTCCTGTATTAGGTGAACAAAAGCATATAATCAATTTATCATGTAATATCATCTTTTGCTTCTTTAGGAAAATCACAATATTTAGCCAAACTTTATTCTCATCAGAAGCAGAATTACAAGAGCATCAAGAATAGAAAGCACATCTTAACATATGGCAGGGTCAAAACTGGAACAAGATTGGGACCAATACAACATCAAAATCGGGACCGGAACGGGAACCGAACCAGAAACAATCGCTAGTTCCAAATTCAACTTCCACCTTGGCTTCAATTCCACTCAAGGACAAGCATAAAGACTCAATATCATAATGACCGGAAGTGGAATCATTTTAGGATCTAATCCTAGTAGATAACAACCTCGGGATGAGTTCGTTCTCGGGTCTGCTCCCGCCAATTCAATATACAAAACATAGGGCACTTTCCAAAGGCACGGTCATATAAATTTTAACACTTGGGTCACATAGGCTTATGAGGAAATAAAAAATAGAAGGGCTTAACCCCCCAAATAGCTCAACCGTACTAAATCCAATTTAAACCCTAGGAAGGACTATTTTGTAAAGGTTGTTGAGAAAACCCTAGCTTTCTTGACACACTGACTCTAAAAATTAGGGCATCACAAAAACCCAACTTAGAAAACATAGAGTCAACACAGGATGAAATGAGAAAAGGGTTTCCAAAACAAATTCCATCATTCAAGCACAGAAAAACCCCACAAATTGAAAACCCTAGTGAAGAACTAGGGCACGATAAAACACACCTGTCACGAAAGTGACAACGAAACAACAACAAAACAAAACAACAAACAAAAAACAAACAAAAAGAGAACAAGAAAGAAAGGAAAAGACACAAGAAAAAAATGAAGAAAACAAGAAACGAGCAAAGAATTCACAAAAACAAGACTTCTAAAAATGCGCCAAAGAAAAACACAACACACGACAAAACAACACAAAACAGGAAACAAAAGAGAAAAGAACCCTACCTCAAAACGCTCTCAAGGAAAGATGGAAATCCAAACAAGATTTGA
The DNA here is from genome assembly GCA_007258455.2 of Sequoia sempervirens. Lineage (NCBI taxonomy): Eukaryota > Viridiplantae > Streptophyta > Pinopsida > Cupressales > Cupressaceae > Sequoia > Sequoia sempervirens. The sequence goes on along the minus strand of VDFB02311027.1, from coordinate 178,854 downwards.
TTTGCAACTCGCTTCTGCAAAAAAATCACTCGTCTCGAAGTCTTCCTGGCTCTAGTGTGCTTAAACGTCTCGAATAACAAAGATAATGAACCAGTTAAACATAATTAGAGATTTAAAATCAATTCACGTGTGCCAAGAGGCTGCAATTAATGCCATTAATGCGGTTGGTCAAAGGCGGAGCAAACAACATGAACAAACAATTAACTCTCGAGAACTTTGAAATCAAGGTGGACGCGAACTCGAGAATGAACTGGAACAAGAAAACTTCAAAAAGCCTTTTCACCCAAATCCCATTCCGATTCCGGTCCCGCGGAAAGGACAAGCAAGCAAGGACATTGGAGGTGGAGACAAAACCAAGACTGAACTGAATTTTTTTTACAAAGTTTCGGGTTCAGTTCCGATTTTGGTTCCGATCCCGACAAAAACAACAAGCACAAAGGGAAGCGGGACTAGAACAAAAACCAGACCCGGCCCAAACAAACAACAAAAACAACAAGACAAAGCAAACAACCAGAGTTAGAATCAGAACGGGAACATAATTTGGAATTTCGAGAAAGTTCCAAGTTCGGTTCCAACTTTGGTTTCACTTCGGGCCGGGCCAAACAAAACACAAGGAAAACGATGAACAACTCAAAGGCCAAACCAACCCAATAGTGCCAAATGAACCAATAGACAACAAAAGAAATCACGAAAGAGAAGGCAGACTCGGACTCGAAACAAACTTTGAACTAGGAACTTTGTGAAAATTTTAGAATCCAGTTTTGGTTCCAGCTCCACTTTCGACAAAGCAAAAAAAAGAAAAGACTTAGGAGCAAAACAAACAACTCCTAAGAACCAAACAACAACCAAGAAAAACAAACAAAGGGGGACCCATTTTGTTTCAAAACAAAAAAAATGGGGTTGTTATGCAAGGCATAACACTTCATTCCTAAGAGACTATGAATTTTGACCTCCCACACCTAACAAGGATGAATTGCAAAGGCCAAACCAAACCTACCTCATTCTAGAATCCCAATTTGTGAAAGAAGATTGTTGCTGTTTTTGACCCACTACCCTACTACTTGTTATTGTTAGTGATCCAAATTTGCACCCTAATGCCAAGCTGTGAAAAAAATTAGCAGGTTTGGATGTAACATGGGATTGCTTTCAGGTTGTGGGTTTCCTATTTGAAAGCAAACCTCTAGATTATGGGTTGGCTTCCATTTTTTATACCACCTAACTACTAATTTCTGAGGAAAAGGGTAAGAAATGCATGAAAAATGAACCTAAACTAAAATACCTAAGGTGATGCACCAAAACTAACTAGGACCTGATAACAGCCTATCACATTCAAATCAATATCACAAAAATCTGTTTACACAACTCACTTCCATATGCATTGTTGGCAACTTCAAATTTTCAAATTTGAAGTGCCCATATTGAAAAATCTATCTTTGCACACTCAAAAGTGCACTTGCAAAATCTGCCCAAGTGACCTACTTTGGAGGGTCACAATTCAGAGCCAGTTGATTGTCATGCTGAAAAGATTGTTTCTCTCCATTCTCCTTACATTAATGTACTCCATGATCTGATTTCAAAGCCCCATGATCAGATTTGTTATTTTTACCAGGCCAAAAGAAAATGTATTTTGCTTTGTTTTTGCACCTACATTTTCAGAATGTTTCAAGGAGGTCAAGTTTGACCTTTAATATCTGGTGATAAATATGGATTGAAGGAAATACCTCTTGCATACATACTCAGTGTACCTAGATGAGCTTATGTTTCTAGGGACAACCCCCCAGAAGTTGTTTTGATTTTTTTTCAAAGTGGCAACTTTGAGAGCCCTGATTGGTTCTTGACAGGTGAAATTGCAGAAAAGTCCAAGTAGGCAAATTTGGTATTTAATATCTTTCACCTTAGGAAGAATTTTTCCATGTCATTTGTTGCAATGAATTCTTGGGTCAAATGGTAACATTCCTACTCAGTTTCAGGCTCTCAGGATAAGTTTTGATGGGCTATTTAATTTTTCTTTTATCACAACATGGCAAAAAATGGTGTCCCAAAAATTTCCAAATTTTCAAAATCTAAGGACAACCCATTTCTTGTTTTGGTCCAAAAACTCTACAACTCCATTTTAATCAAGATCAGAGATCATTTGATGAATTATTTGTTGTGACAAACACGTCCCGAGGCCAGTTTACAAAGGAGGCACCTAAATTTTAAGGGCTGAGAAAAATTGGAGGAAATGGGTTTTCTCTAAATAATTTATTATGGCCACATGCAAAAATATCGGCTCCAAGTATCACCGTTTTTCCGCAATAAATTTCTCCATTTGGCTCGCAGGCGTAATTAGAAGTCAAATTTTTTCTAATGTTTCAAATGCCAATATTTAAAATATTTTGAATATTTTAAATATTGTGCAAATACAAAGGGGAAAATATAAAACACATTTCAAATGTTCTAGAGGGCAAGCAAGTTTAATTCTTGCTTCTGATTGGTCCAGAAGCGACACGGTTTCACTCGAGAACTTCATCGTAGATGGCCATTTTGATTTGCATTTCCTATTTGAATCAACAATGGTGTGGTTGTGTCCTCTCATTGCCCATCACGGATTCATAGGCCCTTTCCTATTTCACATTGGCGATGGGCGAGACCATGTCTTCTTCATCCGTTATCACTGTTTTGAGTCTGGGATGCACAAACAAATTAGCGATGAGCAATGGCTGCTTTGTCCATCACCCATCACTAATATATGTCACCTCTTCCACTTTGCATCCGCGATGTGCGATGTTTCATTTCCCATCGCTGATTTGTTATTTGTTCTCTCGCTGCAATCTGCGAAATGCGACGGTCTCGGGAAAAGTTCAAAAGTTATGCCGGTAGCAATGGGCCCGTGAACTGTTCAATGAAGATCTTAAATGATGAAATGTATTTGCACGGGTAAATGGAGCCGATAAAAAATAATCCTCCAGAGTTCATCGAGAAGCTGCAGAACATGTCTCTCCCATCGCTATTTGTTTCTTAATTTCCATATTCTATCAGCGATGGGCGATATCACATACTCTTCTAGCCAATCGTTGATTTATATTTCCGTTTCAAAGTGAAATAGAGATGCACAATTAATTGCTGGGGAACATTGGAAAGAAAGTTTGCAGTGGATTTGATGGCAGTGTGAGAATTTTTACCCGAAGATAATGTTGAATGACAAATATTTTAAATGAAATTTTTAAAATATCATGGGCATGGGTAAATATTTTTGTAAAGTCAATATTTTATTCACTTTGCAAAATATTTTTGTTGGATATAAGTTTTTACAGTGAACACCATTTTCACGCAGCTGGGTGAAAATGAACAAAAGAGAATAAAATATTTTGCAGGAAAATGGTAAGTGAATAGGATAGGTGGTTTTTACAGTCAAACAAAGGGGAATGATGAGGTATGAAGCTTCTAGAAAGGAAGAATATTTTTCTATTGAAGGGCAGTAGAGTGAGGAGCAAGAAAACAAAGAGCAGATTGAAACTTCTTCAACAAGCAAAGGGAGTTGAAAATAAACGAACCAGAATGTGCCAAGTGTCTTCTTCAGATGAACATTTAAGGTTTTTTTGTTTCCTTAAATGTTGGCTTTCTGCCTTATTCTAAGAGTTCGGTTGTTTTTTAATTTAACACAAAGAACACTGTAGTGTGAATGTAGAGCATTTTATAGTTAGGTTTGAGGATCTGAGTCTGTCAATACTTATGTAATTTTGATTGCAAATAATGGCAAGATAATATTGAATAGTGCAATTTCAAGGCCATTTTCTCTCCTATGTACTGGTTTTATAAATTATGAATAACATAATCAAGAGTTATTTTATTCATCTCCATTAAATTTCAGTGGATGTTTAGTTTTATTCTTGCTTGTTCATTCAAAGAATGTATGTAAATGCTTGAGTGAAGCTACTGGTTTATGTTTGGATGAGTGCTAGGATGCTAGTAAGAAGTAAAGGGTAAGACATAATACTAAAATGCTGTAATGCAACATTTTAGAGCTTCATATATTGTCAGGTGTGAAAATTGTCATCAAATTATGTATGTGTTTGAGTTGCCTCCGTTCCAAGGATGAGGCACTGATCTAAGTGTGATATTCATGTTACATGTGTTAGTTAATACAACAACTGATCATTTTTTAAATCAAATATCAATATCAATTTATTTGTGTGAGGAGTTTAATGAATTACATCTCTCATGCTTAAATTAGGAATTACTATAGAGGTTAGCGAAACCTTTATAGTATTGTGTCTATTAAGCATTTAAAGGAGAAACATCTGTTCACAGTGTATTTGGTACTTCAGCACACAAGTACCTATAGATATACTGATTGGGATCACCCTCCTAGGTTTAACAGAGCCTGAAGTGCAGAGGAGAAAGGGGTATTTTATTCACTCTCCTGTTCGTTGGCCATATCAACCTATTGAGTCTGAATATGAGAGAGTGGATACTCTTTAGGACTCATTGCATCTATTGATTTGGGAACCAACATGCATTTCACATAAATAATTTATAAGAAGGTTTTTAAAATAGGACCTTTAGAAGGAAACAAAAAATATCTCACAACTAATAGAACCATCGACTAACACAACTTATAACTTTTTAACATGCATTTTTTGCTAAACAGATGCCTAAACATCAAACAAGTTTGCAAGGAAAGATAAATTTCACAAGTCAAATTGATCAATCACTAACAGAATACCATGAAACATGAAATGAGAAGGTAAAATATGCTATCATATTAATTCAAAGTCACTCATTGTATAACAGTCCATCTGAGTTACAATACTGCTCCATGATGAAAAATAGCTCCAAAAAACAAAGCTATCACTCTGCTGGAAAGAAAGAACTAACTCCAAAATGCCAAAATGGAGCTACTTAAGCAAAAAGATCACACAACTCTCATGCCTACCCATCTAGAAAGTTCTGGTGGGATGAGGCACAAAATTCAAAAAAGAACCTTCTAAAATCACTCCAAAATTTTCTCCAAATGGCCCAAAGTCAAGCCAAGTCCAAGATCACACTGAAGGTGTGATAAAACAACCTCCAAAATGGTACATGTTTTTCCAAAATAGTCAGATTCTTCACTCACACACTCTCCTCATGTCTGCAAGTCATCATTTTGTCTCCCAGCCTTGACCCATGCAATATGTGTGTTTTGAAAACACAAGACTCCAAAAGGGCATTACAAATAATAACTTGATTAGGTGATTCATAATACATCACTTAACCAAGTTATTTTACATTTCAAAGCAAAATACAAGAGGGCTCCACCACCTCTTTGAGTTACATTGTATTTGCATTAAAAAGACAATAAAAGTGATTTGCAAATCACTTAAATGATATCTTTATACATTGAAATAAAATGCAACATACAATGTTATATCAAAATGCTTTCAAAAGAATTAAACAAGGTCAAAAAGCCTCCAAGACACTTGATCATTTTTACTTACCTCATTCTACACTCCAAGGCCACACACTTGGTCAACATTTTATGATTTTCAAAGGAAAAAATAAAGATTCAAAATTGGCCTATATGGTTGACCTCCACACTTCATGGAAGACATATTCTGAAAGTCTTGCAAGCATCTTGATGACCAAATGTCAAAGGAATATTCACATGTTTCACATTAAAACACCTAGCAATTTTCTTATAAGGCAATAAAGACTTAAGGCATAAAAATGCTTAAGTCATGAAGTCATGATTCAGTCCACATTAATATGTGTTGCATTTAAAAAAAATATGGGACAAAATCCCATTGGCCACCAAAGAAGGGTCAAACCCTAAACAACAAAAAGGTGGAAAAAATGAAGAAACACTTCATATTTTCACTTCGAGCTTTCTGGAAAATGACACCATGCCACCATGAGGGTTTGAAGAAGGCACAAAAAATGGAGATTTTCGACTGGTTTTTGACAAACTCTGATGAATTCTTGCATGGAAAAGCAGGCAAATTGATTTTTTGACACAAAAACTGCATTTTCACCCTTTTTTGGAGCCATATTATGCATTTTAGGCCATGACCTGTAGCATTTTCTAATCATTTTTGTGTGTGATTCTTCTCCATGGTTGTTTCATCCTTCTCACAACCACCATGAGAAGATATTCTATAGAAAGAAAAGGCCTTGAATGTTGCAAAAATAAACGAGCAAAAGCTCCAGGTAAGCCTTCAGTTGACCACTCCATTCTGGTTTTTCAGCAAACAAAAGCAATTTTTTAGTCTCCAGCTTAAAAATCAAGCATAAAGATGCTTATTTTCTTCTACATTTGTCTTTAAATGGAGAAAATACCAACGTTTTGTTGTTTCATGAAGAAAACTTAATGATTTAGGCCACGACCAAGAATGCAAAATGGGTTTCTCATACTTGTTGTTTTCCTATAAAACTCCATACTAGCCTTTGAAAGGCTCCGTGTTTGTAATTTTACTAAAAACCCAGCTGGGTTTTGTTGCCTTTGTGAAGAAAATTACTCCTTTGGCCGCGGCTATAGGAGATGAAATGTTTTTGATTATCTATTTCTACTCTTATATCTCAACTCCATGATGGATTTGTCCTAAAACAACTCTATATCTGCACTTTTGTGTAAACCCCAGATGGGTTCCTTCAAATTGTAGCAAGGTTGTATTTTTTGCAAAAAACCCCAAGTGGGTTTTGGTGTTTTTGAAGAAAATAACTTCGATCTGGGCCATGACTGTAAGGAATGAAATGATTTTAACTTAGTATTTTTCTATCCTTTGTATTTTGCAAATTTCACCCAAACCCCAAGTGGGTTTTCTCATTTCATAAAGAACAGATTTCTTTTACCTAGGACCATGAAAAAGAAACAAATGGGTTTTGATTTGTGTGTTCTTTCTAAAAACATAAAGCGCAGTGGGTTTTTCATAATGTAGAAAGCTTGCAATTTCTGTTTCAAACATTTACCTTTAAGGTGCGCCACTCTATTTTTGTCATTTCACGATAAACCCGGATGGGTTTTGTATTTGAGGAAAAGCAATTTTTCTTGTTTTGATGCCATGTAATGGCGGCCCGATGGACAATGTTATGGAAATAACACTGCGGTAGAAGAATATGATATGAAATATGCTGCAAATGCTTGATAATAACTGAGAATAATAAGCCACTTCGAGGGGGAAAACCTCCAAATATCTCTAATGAGAACACACTTCACAACTTGATGATGAAATAAGACTCACAACCTACTATATATACCTATTTATGCCAAGGATATCACCAAGGCCGACTTAGACACACCTATATAAGACTTAGGCCGACCTAAACAACTAAATAACAATATACTAATGATAATGACTTAATAGAGAGTTAAGATAGCCACAAGCTGACTATTCATAACCCGATGTACAATAATATTAAGGGCGTAGCATGCCCCCCTTCTTCAAAGAAGCATTGTCCTCAATGCTAATCAAGTTTGGAAACTTTTGAATGAACTCCTCATCTTCCCATGTGTAAGCATCTTCAAGTAAATTCGCTTCCATTGAGTTGAGATACCAGAGTGATGCTTCTATTCCTCGGCTTCTTTATCGTGTTTGACGAATGCACTCTGGTTCCAAAATGATTCTCCCTTCTTCATCTAGCTCGGGAAGTGTTGTTTGAGTGGGAATATTATGCCCAATTACCTTCTTCAAACAGGAAACATGAAAAACTGGATGTATCTTTGTTGTAGGTGGCAGCTCAAGCTTGTAGGCAACACTACCGATCTTCTGCATGATTTGGTACATGGACCCATAATACTTTGTGACAACTTATTATTCTTTCTTTCTTTGCTTGAGTGAAAGTTGCTTATAAAGAGTACACTGTCATAGAAGACGATCCCCAACTTCAAAAC